>PVIH01004414.1:9002-55358 GCA_004025045.1 Sigmodon hispidus
TTCTTCTTCTTCTTCTTCTTCTTCTTCTTCTTCTTCTTCTTCTTCTTCTTCTTCTTCTTCTATTCCTATTAGTTTCAGGTTAAGTTTTCATGGTGTCCCTGATTTCCTGAACATTTTGTGTTATGGCTTTTTTGGTTTTAGTATTTTCTTTGACTGTATTTATTTCTGCTACAGAGTTTTTCACTCCAGAGATTCTCTCTTTCATCTCTTGGATTTTGTTGGTTATGCTTGTATCTGTAATTCCAGCTCTTTTCTTCAAATTTTCTATTGTAATCTTTGCCTCATTTTGAGCCTTTTTTATTGCTTCTATTTCAGTTTTTAGTTCCTGGAATGTTTCTCTAACATTTTTTTGGTTTACCTGTTCTTGGTTTTCTTTCAAGGATTTGTTCATCTCTTCCAATTGTTTGTTTGTATCTTCTTCTATTTCTTTAAGGGAATTTTTAATATCTTCCTTGAAGTCTTCAATAATCTTCATAATGGTGTTTTTGGTGTTGTTTCCTTCTGTTTCCTCTTCACTGGTCTGTTCAGGTCTTGTAGTTGTAGAACCACTAGTTTCTTCTGGTGTTGCCTTTTTTTATTGTTATATGTATTTTTGCACTGATGTCTACCCGTAGCTTCAGTAGTTCACGATTAGGCCGCTCCTAGTCAGTTGTGGCTAGAGGACTTGTGTGTCTCCTGTCTCCTCTGAGTGATGGGTCTGCTCAATCTGTGACTCTGCTCTGAAAAGGGGTCTGAATTTCAAATCCTCAGTCATTCTCTGATGAAGCAGTGTGCCCTGGAGTCAAGGCTGGCCATACAAAGTTCTCGCTTTTAGATGTGGCTGGAGGAGTTTCTCACAGCCAAAGACTAGCTCCTGTCTGCTAGGGAGAGTCTGTGATCAGACCCATGGGATTGACCCTGGTCCCAGAGAGGGACTCTCTGAATTGGTGGTCCAGGTGAAGGAATCTGCTCACCTCTGCACAGGGGTTGGAATTTCAAAGGCCTTAGTTCTTTTCTGATGAGGCAGCTCGCCCTGGAGTTGGGGACTGGCTGTGCAAGGTCCCCTTTTTTAGGGTTGTTGTAGGTGCCCCTCACAGCCAAAGCCTATCTCTTGTCAGCTATAGAGAGTCTGAGATTAGACCCTAGGGATTAACCCTGGTCCCAGAGAAGGACTCTCCAAATGGGTGTTCCAGGTGCCAGAATCTGCTCACCCGAGTCTGCTTTGGACAGTGGTCTGAATTTCAAAGGCCTCAGTTCTTCTCTGATGACACAGTTTGCCCTGGAGGTGGAGTCCAATCCCGCAAGGTCCCCTCTTTTATATGTTGCTGGAGAGGCTCCTCATAGCCAAAGCCTAGCTCCCGTCTGCTAGGGAGATTCTGAGATCAGACTCTATGGAATAACCCTGGTGCCAGAGAGGGACTCTTTAGATGGGTGGTCCAGGTGCTGGAATCTGTTCACCTCTGACTCTACTCTGGACAGAGGTCTGAATTTCAAAGGCCTCCAAGCTATGGTTATTTTTGAGATACTGATAATTTTTTTATTTGCTTTGTGTTCAATAGAAAAAGCAACTAAATGGCTATTGATTCCTTAACAATTTCCTATAAGTATATATTGTACTTCTTATATAATCACCTTTGTTAAACTTTATTCTCTCTTTCTTCCTGACTCTGGACCCCTTCTGCTTCCAAAGAAAATCTTATTTTCTTTCCTGTTGTTTTTTTAAATTATGGTCTACAGAATTTTGAGGGGGGTGTGCATGAGCAAGAGTGTGGACTTTTTCTTTTAGAATAGTCAAATAGATGTGTATAAATGAGTAATGACGTCTCATCTCTAAAAACTTATTATATGTAATTTAAATAAATATTTTGATATAGAAATCTTGCTGCATATTGATTGATGTACACATGGTGTCATTCATATGAAGAAGCTAATATGAATTGACCTGACATTATATAAAAGTTATTAGGATTAGGATAGTGTGTGATTGTGGGCAAAATAGAGAAAGAGTAATTGGATATTTAGTTCATGATGTATGCATTTATGCATATACTGTATGTAACCCTACCAACATTCCCAATCATTATGCTTTATAATTTCTTCTTTTGTTAAAAATAGAATTGTCTATACCAAAGCAACCACACACAGTAGGGTCTCCCTCCTGGACTCTAAGTTAGGTACAAGCAACTCTTAAACACCTATTTTCAGAGAGAGAGAGAGAGAGAGAGAAAGAGAGAGAGAGATTATTTATTAAGTGGGGAAAATGTAAAGTGACTGATTTCTGACTCAGGCATAAAACTAACAATATTACTGCCTGGCAGATATAAATTTTAAGAGAAAAAGAATAAATCTGTGTTAGAATGGGCTAGGATGCAGTGATATATTTTGACTGGGCATGTTAATTAAGTAAACCATGGAGGGGTTTTTATTGCTGGACTTCAATACTTTGATAGCTGAAGCTTCATAGTCAACCTCAGGGAGAGAAAGTGGACAAATAAGGGAACAGACCTTGTATCCAGTTTATAAATGTATTCTAATGGGTTTAGTAAAGCAGGAAATTGAGGAGAAGGGCAAGGACTGGAGAGCCATATTTGCAATGCCAGGGATGGCTTGAGTCCCTGTATATAAAATATAGTGATAGAATTTTTCCCATCTCCCTTCCAATCAATATCCACACTCATTCTATCTCTCTCTAGAAGACAATCAGACAAGTAAGGACTATGAAACCCCTACCTAATACTTTTTATATTATGTTTAAAAGAAGTATATGAGTTATAATTTAGCCTATCAATTATTATATAATTAAATTTGGAATTTATTATAATTTACAAATACTATTCTAGACTTTAAGTCAAATGGAAAGAAATTATCACATAATAAAATAATCACTTGTCTTTATAAGAGTTATTAAAATGAACTGTTAAATAACTGCAGTGCATGTAGTGTAACCTTCAAAGTTGATATTATGTATTATCTAGTCAGTACTAATAAACTTTGCTTACTATTGTTCCATAAAAATGTTCCATAAAGCATGTTGAGATGCTGTCAATGATGAATTCATACACTATCCTGGAAACTCTGCCATGAATCAAGAAAGATTGTTTAGAACATGAGTTCAGAAGTGATATGAGCTGCCTACCACCTTCTCTTTTCATAGCAGTTTCATCACACTTTCTCTACTGCTTCTGAAAATTCTAGTCTTTTCTGGCAGGAGGGATGGATTTCAGTAGCTCTTTGTGTTTATGTAAAAGCTCAATTTGTGTTTTGTTTTGTTTTGTTTTTTAACGAATTGAGGCATGCTGAAATTTTCAAGCAAATAAAAAAAGAAATTTTTTAACATTTTAAAAGTTACAATATTGAGGAAGTTATTTCAAGGGATCACCCATCACATTAAAAGTCATTTAGTTACTATGTGGTACTCTAGAAATATTTTTTAAAAATTAGCTGTTAATCACTGTCAATGAATCTGTGTCAAAGCTGTGACTTATAAATACTGGATATATTATGAACATATTTTTAATAAGACAAAACGCTTTTGCAGCCACCAATGTCAATTTTTGACCCTCATGGAGACTTCAAGATTTTTATTTTATTCATAATGTGGAAAAGGCTTTATCTATAATACATACAGAATTTTTAGACTCATAGTGTTCTTGTGTAGATATAAAAGGGAGTATTAGTAGGTCAGGGTTCATCATTTATGATGCTGATCCTAATCAACAGTGTGAGGAGATCAAAACAGCTTGCACACAACTAAAATGTTATCAAAGAGAACAAAGCTCACACACTTAAAACAATCACCATCATCATCATTTCTTCCTTATCTGTTTCTTCTCTTTTAATTCTAGCTGTGGATATTATTAGGACATTGACAATTAGCCTAAAGATTACTGTACTCGTTTGCTCCTATCAAATTCATTCTAGAATGTCGAAAAGGAGATATAGATCATCAAATTAGCTTTAGCATTGGTCACTCATTCATACACACTGGCCATATAGAAGTCACCGAACATCCTCTCTAGGGCCTTATACACCATATTTCGTTCAAGACACTCTTGTCTTTGTTCTTGATTTCATCAGATGTGTGGATTTCTTTCTGATTCTGTGTCAGATCCTAATGTACAGATGTTTTCTTAGTAACCACAAATGTTTATAGTGGGAATCATAAGACATATCCATGAACATTTGATCATTCTTCTGTAGGGCATGGTGAGGAGAGCTCATGCACAATTTTAAACTTTATTTAAATCATTGTTATAACATAGCATTTTCATCTAGAGAGAGACTGTTCAGGCATAATGTACATACATGCCTCATCCACAACTTTATAAAACCCACTTTACATACCTGATGCCTATTTCCGGGTTATTCAATACACAGAATTCAAATATAAACTAAATTTTTTTTAGTTCTCATGAAAGAGTAATTTCATCTAATGGGTAGACTATTGCTCTTTTATTTTGCAGGTTGAGTAATAGAAATTAAAGAGATAAACTATTAGCATAATATTATCTTTTTTAATGGAATGCTTCATGGATTTGCATGTCATTCTTGCACAGGGGCCATGCTAATTTTCTCTGAATCATTCACATTTTAGTATATGGTCTGCCAAAGTGAGCACACATAATTTTATCTTTGTACTATGTGTCTATGGGAGGTCAAGTCCTGGAAGGGAGATTGTAAATTGTTGAAACAAGTTCTAAGCTTAAACTATAGAAATGTTATGCTCTATGCATATAACACAGACTGTTGAAGCTTATCTGCACAACACATGCTGTAGATTTTCTCTGACAATTTGGAATATGTTAATCACCTTCACCCCCAAGGCTGAGTTCCTTCAGGACTAAAAATGTATGTTCATAAATATGATCACACAGTTTGGTTAATGTCTACTATCCATCCATGTCTCAGTTCTGTTTTAAGTTCCCAATGGTTCCAGAGACCATTACAAAATAGCTTGATCCAGCAGTTACAAATGTCTACATTAGAAAGAATGCATATGCCAGACAGTAGCAGTGACAGATTTCTGAACTTCATCCTTCAACAAACTTCATCTCTCAACATATTTTCTATTAAAATGCAAACAAAGCTTAATGTGACTTAAGCTCAAAACATAAAACTGTTGGTTTATGAAAAAGAGAAGTAGTCGTTTTCCTGCTTCTTAGAATAACCTATGTCACATAGAAAAGAATTATGTCTCTCTAAAATCAGTCCCATTAGATCTTATCTTAGCTGACTGAACATATGCACAAGTTAAAATTAAAACATGGTATCCCACAGAGGTCATATTGTATAAGTAATATATTAGCAATGTGATAGATGAGGTTTGTATGACACAATGAATGAGGGACCAGTGTTCTGTGAACAGAGAATGAAGCTTCTGAGTAATATGGAGGACAGAGGACAGTCTCAGTCATTTGTCCTTGTCTTTTACCTTTTGGAAGACAGCATCTCTTGTTCACCCCTGTGCAAGTCAGGCTATTTGGCCAATGAGCCTCCAAAGATTTCTGTCTCAGACTCTCATCTTCCAGTCTGAGCATTGGAAATAAACATTTGCTTCCCTTTCTTTGGAATACTAGTCCTTCAGCTTGCCTGCCTAGGGGTTTACCCTCTAGATAAGTTTTCAGGTCCTTATGCTCCATCTTTGACACCTGGTAAATTTCTCCTTCTTTCATATTGTAAAGTGCCCAATAGCTGTGTATCAGTGGTAGCTTCCATGGCCACCCACAAAGGGAAGAGTATCTTTTACCTATTCTCTCTATATCACTGTTAAGAGTTTTAAGACACACAGGCTGTCACCAGAAACTCTTGATACCAATGAAGGCTGCCACTTCATAAACGGATGAGTTATCTAACATGATTTTCCACAGTAGCAGTAGAACTAAATAAAGAAAAACACAATAGTTATGCAGATGAAGACATTTCTTTATAGGATCTCAAGAATCAACCCAGATATGATGTGTCTCTGCCAATGCTAACATAGCATAGAAGAACTTGTATTTGAGTCTTCAATATGTGACCTATGAAATATCAGATAATAACTGTGCTAAGAGCAGACATCAGTAAAAATAGAAGAAAAAACAATAAATTATAACTGACAAATACACATTTATTTGGAACTTATAAATTAGATTTACACTAGTTGCCATGACAAAACAATAGGTATCATCTCTTATCAACTAGAGTGGGCCTGGTATGGTGGATTAAAGAACCCAGTATGGTGTTTGAAAATAGAATATAATAAAGGTGATTTACAAGAAGCTGATAACCAACATCGAAGTTAATGGAGAAAAAACTCCTAACAATTCCACTAAAATCAGGAACTAAACAAGGATGTCCTCTCCCCTTATCTATTTAATATAGTTCTCAAAGTTTTAGTGAAAGCAATAAGAGAATAAAAGGAGATTAAGGGGATACAAATTGGAAAAGAAGACGTGAAACTATCTCTATTTGCAGATAATATGATTATATACATAAGCAACCCACAAAATTCTATCAGAAAACTTCTACAGCTGATAAACACCTTCAGCAATGTAGCAGAATACAAGATTAACTCTAAGAACTCAGTAGCCCTTCTATACACTAAAGATAAAAGGGCTGAAAAACAATAAGGGAAACATCACCCTTTATAATTGCTGCAAATAACATTAAATACTTTGGAGTAACTATAACCAAAGAAGTAACAGACCTATTTGACAAAAATTTTAAATCACTAAAGAAAGAAATTGAAGAGGATGTCATAAAATGGAAAGATCTCCCATGTTCCTGGATAGGTAGGATCAACATAGTTAAAATGGCAATCTTGCCAAAAGCATTCGACATATTCAATGTACTTCCCATCGAAATCCCAACACAATATTTTACGGACCTTGAAAGAACAATACTAAATTTTATTTGGAATAACAGGAAAGCCAGGATTGCCAAAACAATTTTGCTCAACAAAAGAACCTCAGGAGGCATCACCATCCCTGACTTCAAGTGATACTATACAGCTACAGTAATAAAAACAGCCTGGTACTGGCATAACAACAGACTTGTGGATCAATGAACTGAGGATTCGGGCATTAACCCAAAATCTATGAACATCTGATCTTCGAGAAAGAGGTCCAAAATATTCAATGTAAAAATGGGATGTGAGGACGATCTGGCTGCGACATCTGTCACCCCATTGATCGCCAGGGTTGATTCGGCTGATCTGGCTGGCTAGGCAGGTGTCCCCTTCCTCCCTCACCGAGAGGACAACCTTCCCGGAATAGAGGAGGAGCGGTCTTCGGTCAAGGGTATACGAGTAGCTGCGCTCCCCTGCTAGAACCTCCAAACAAGCTCTCAATGTAAATATGGTAATATCTTTAACATGTGGTGTTGGCATAGCTGGAGAGTAGTGTGTAGAAAAATGCAAATAGATCCAAGCCTATCAGCCTGCACAAAACTCAAATCCAAGTGAATCAAAGATCTCAACATAAACCCAGCCATATTGAACTTGATAGAAAAGGAAGTGGAAATATCCTCCGACAAATTGGCACAGGGGACCACTTCCTAAATATAATACCAGTGGCACAGACACTAAGAACAACAATCAATAAGTGGGACCTCCTGAAACTGAGAAGCTTCTGTAAATTCAAGGACACTGTCAGTAGGAAAAAATAACAGTCACAGAATGGGAAAAGATTTTCACCAACCCTAAAAGTGACAGAGGACTGATCTCTAAAATGTACATAGAACTTAAGAAACTAGAGCCCAAAACCTTGAATAACCCAATCAAAAATGGGGTTCAGGACTACAAAGGGAATTCTCAGCAGAGGAACTACAAATGGCTGAAAGGCACCTGAAAAAGTGCTCATCATCTTTAGCCATCAGAGAAATGCAAATCAAAACAACTTTGAGATACCACCTTACACCTGTCAGGTTGGCTAAGATAAAAGACACAGATGACAGCCTTTGCTGGAGAGGTTGCAGAGCAAAGGGAACAATCCTTCATTGTTGGTGGGAATGTAAGCTTGTTCAGCCACTCTGGAATGCAGTATGGTGGTTTCTCTGAAAACTGAGAATCAATCTCCCCAAGGATCCAGCAATACCACTATTGGGCATAGACTCTAAAGATGTACATTCACACTTCAAAGGCATTAGCTCAACTATGTTCTAGCAGCAATATTTGTAATAGCAAACACCTGCAAACGACCTAGATGCCCCTCAACTGAAGAATAGATTAACAAACTGTGGTACATCTACACAATGGAGTACTACTGAGCAGTAAGGAAAAATAATATCCTAAAATTTTCAGGCAAATGGGTGGATCTGGAGAATATCCTCCTGAGCAAAGTATCACAAACCCAGAAAGATAAGCAGGGGATATACTCACTCATTAGTGGTCTTTAAACAAAAAGTAAAGCATGTCCAAGCTGCAAACCACAACTACTGAATAGCTTGGGATCTGAAACACCTTGGAGAGGACCTTGGAGCCCATTCCCTCCATATGAACACCTGACCCCATCTGGATATTGGGGTGAGGAAAGCAGATCTGTCCAGATTGCATGCTGAACTAATCAACCTTAGGACGTTGGGACTTCCTACCCTTGCTGGGTAGGAGATAAACTGGTGGGGAGAAGAGAGAGTGACTGTGAGGGGCAGGAGGGGGAAGGGAGTTTGAACAAGGGATACATGAATAAAAAATATGACTTTATTCATAATAAAAAGAAGAGTTTCCAGTAGTCATCCTTAAAGATTCCTGGGAGTTCCCACTGAATCAAGTTTCTACCCTTACAAATGCCTGTGATTTCACCCATGTCTCACCTTCCATCACCCCAATCTGTTCCCTTCTGTTTCTATACCCGTCTGCCTCTATTTTATCTGTGACATCTATTTATTTCCCATTCCCAGAGAGTTCCAAATGTCCTACCCTGATTCCTCCTTATTACTTAGTCTTCCTGGGCTTGTTGATTTTAGCATGATTATCTCTGATTTTATAACTAAATCCACTTATTAGTGAGTACATACTATATTTGTCTTTCTGGATCTGCATTTCCTCACTCAGACATCTGGTAACTTTAAATAAATAACCACATAGTAGTGACAGGGAAGAACTTTATTAGAAATATGAACCCTTTATTTTCCCCTGATAATGTTGATGGATACATTTGTGAGCCTCGAGTAGGCACAGCCACAACACCCATCATGGAATATACTCTCTATGTAATATGTACCTAACTTCTGATTTATTCTGCTTATTTGCACTAAAAACTTATTTCATGTATATGGTTGTTTTGCCTGCTCTGTGTCTGTGTAATGTTCATAGAGGCCAGCGAATGTCTCAGATCCCTTGGGACTGAAGTTACAGCTGCCATGTGTGGGTTGGGAAATGAATATAGGACCTGTATAAGAGCAGCCAGTGCTCTTAACCACTAAGCTGTCTATCTCCAAACATGTTCATTTTATGCTACTGAGATCAGGGATGATCTGATGTTTAGAGATGCTAAAGAATGCACTACCCCTCTTCTCTGAACTGTGAGTGTTAATGTTGTATTCACTGGCTAAGTAACTACTGCTAGTCTGAGTTTTCATGAATCTTTCAATTTCTTTATCAAGTAGGGATAAGTAAAATATTTAAAACGGGAAGGATCAAATAAGTCTAATGTGTGGTTTAGCAGTAAATTTTCTTGTGGCAAGTTATGAATATGTGAAAACTAGTAAATTTAGTTGATGAAAAATCTTTATAAATGGCTAAAGAAAGGTTAATTTGGTTTCTAAATGCAATGAAATCTTCAGATGTATATTTATAAAATGACAAATAGCCTAAAATGGAGATGAGTTATTCTCATGTTCCTGATGAGAACGGTAATATAAACAAATCACAAGAAGGTTACTGAAGACAAAAATGCCTGGACAATATATTTTCCATGACTGGAAGGAACAAATAAGAAAATTTTATTCTGCTAGCTGTTATAATTTTATTCCAACTAGAGGATGTCAGAGAGACCTCACTGCAGCTCCCAATTCTCAAGCTTTGTTAACATAATAAATTTGATTTAGTAACAGTGGACACTCTGTTCTTTCCGAGGTGACTGTCTCTTCAGTGGAAGCAGGATGTGTTTGCTGGAAGAGGCCATGAACCTAAAGTAGTTTGCTGGCTCTATATGACTATGATTGACATAAGGCTTCCTGTGGGTGCTGAAGGCAGTAAAGACATTATGTAAATAGGCATTAGATTTGCACATAAATTTCAACAGATTCTTGCTTTGGGAGAGGCCACAAAATATCTTCTTCGGGGCCTACAGTCTCATCTGATACTTTGGGTGGTAAACCTTCTCTCACATTTATCTAAGAGGACCAAAACCATTCTATGTTATTAAAATACCAAGTGAACAGGATCCTTTTTTTGTCAATATTTATACATGTTCTCTAGACCCCTTGATAAGTCATGTTCTTTTGTATAAGCAAATTCCTTCCACACCTCACCTGCTGGATGGAATTGCTTAGGAGAGCAGACAAAAGGCTTGTTTTGTATCTGTGCTATAAGTAAAAAAGTGATGAAATATTGGCAAAATCAGCTTCTTGGTGGTCTGCTATAACACAGTTACTTAAATACACTAGTTGTATGGGTTGTGTTACTTTGTAGGATATATAATGGGATGTGTTCTGCCATCTTTGATGTAGAAGTGTCAAACATAAAATCTTTGAATAGGGGTTCAGTACATGGATAAGGTATCTTAAATGTATTTCTTTTTTTGTAGTTGCAGTGTTAACATGGCAATTTTATTTTAAACATATTTGCTACTTCTGTACTATTAATTAATTAATTAACTAAGGTCTATTAATTCTAGTTATGTACTGAGGACATAGCACAGATAATCATAAAATCATGAACATTAAGTTTTTATCTGATAGATTTACATTACATTAAAGCTGAAAAATATGAGATTCAAAATTTATAAAGTAGTATTTACTTCCTCAAACAAGGTGTTTGGGTTCCCTCTTGTGATCCTGACTACCTAGCCTGTTGCTGTGCAATTAAGGTAAGTGAAATGCATATTTGTGTATCCAATCATAACATGCTGCATACTGCCTTGTTTGGAAGGAGGGGGCATTATCATTTTATGTTATCCTAGAGGTCTATACACTCTTGAGTTTGTTGCTATCAGCTCTAACCCTCATTCTAAATACTCACCCACCAGTATCACTGAATGCTTTCCTGGGTATGGGTGTTGTCAAGCTGCAGGGTCTTAAGGTTGAAACTGCCTTCATCCTTGAGTCATATTGTGGTTTCTAGGTATAGAATTTAGTCTGCAGGGATAGACATGTGAATAATCCACAAGAGGCCTAAAAGATGTTATCTGCTGAGCTGAGAGAATCATGGCTTAGCTGCTAGTAAATGGCTAGCTATAAAAACTAAAATATGGCTAAGTTAGGCTTGGCTCCCAACAATCCACAGAGGTCCTGTCAATACTGGAGTCTAAACTTAAGCCCATAGCAGAGTCAAGAATTCTCTGCCTCTTGCATTCTTTGATGCATATTCAGGGTGAGAGTCACCCCAACTGCAGTGTTAGGCTTTATCTTTGTGGGAGTGGGAGTCCAGGTGAGGTTATTCCACTTTTCCTGGATCAATTCTGGTAGGTTCTAGGACTTGATTCTCCTGGTATGTTTCAAAAAAAAAGAAAGAAAGAAAGAAAAAAAAAAAAACCCATGTAGTCATACACTCTTAATATACTTTGTTGACCTTGTTTTAGGAAAATGTTATTAAATGCTGTGCCCCATTGGAGGTGCTAGAAAGGAATGATGGTCCAAAATGGAAGAATTTGTCCACCTCAGCATCTCCCTGGCTGTGGGCAGCACAGACATCAACCTGAAGAAGAAATGTAAGGAGAAGGCAACCAGACAGGTGTTCTTCTTCTTTTTCTTTTTCTTTACAAATACATATTCATTAAATTTTTATAGGTCATATTTAATTTTCTGTCTTAATTTTTTTCCTTGGGTTGAAAATAGATTTTTCCCTGCACATAATGCACCCTGATAAAGATTTCTCTTCCTTCTACTCCTTCCAGCTCCCCACACCTTCCCTTCCATCTGAATCTCATCACTTTTTGTCACTCATGAATTAAAAAAAACAAGCTTCTAAAAAATAATAAAAACAAAACATAAACTAACGCATTAAAAGTGGATGAAACAGAAGGAAAAGAGCCCATACCTTTAAAAGAATAGACCACTTTTCCTTTGCCATTACAAGCTGAGCAGATTAAAGCCTCCAAAACCATGTGCCCATGACCCGTCTTCCTTTTGCATTGCTTCTTATCTGTGTCATGGTGAAACAAAGTCTGGCTGGCATAGTCTGTCAAATAAAACAACTAAAAAAGGAGAAGGAAACAGAAAAAGATGACCCAAGCACAAAATGAAGCCAAGTGCTTTAGACTGATACTGAAAAAAAGAGGGGGTGACTTAGGTGTTAAATATAAAACAAAAACAAAAAAAATGGATAGAAACATTTGAGTGTATCAATGATATGTTTCCAAATGGAAAAACTGACTTAGCCCATGCTTTAAGGACCATAATAAGAAATAGGGTTTTATAGAGACTATTGAAATATAATATTCTAACAATAAGTTATATTTTAGAATAATATGATGCTTATCTGCTTATCTCTTGTGTGAAGTACTCCCATTCATGAAATTTATTGTAACTTTCGAGGGAGAAACATTCTTACAAATTTAAATTTTCTGACTATATTCTGTAAGAATTCCACCCTGTATAATATAGTATGTGGCTTCCCAGCATAGAAATTAAGAAATTGTTAAGAATCTAAAATTTAAAATAGAAAAAAAATCCAAAACCTGATCTTAATATTTTTTTAGCAAATCCAAGAAAAAAATAGCCAGTATTTTTATTCTTACATGGTCTGTTCCCTTGAAAATGAGTTTTTCTATTTATTTTTTCAATATTAAAATGCATACATTTTTATTTCATAAACCAATTGTAAAAATTAAATGTTATATATTACTAAATATTATTTGCTTTCTCAAGAAAATTTTTATTCATGCCTTGAATTTGATGTTTAGCTTCCTTGTTAGTAGAGATACCAGTGGATTTTACTTTTTTCTCTTTTAAAAGAAAGTTATTTGGCTTACTAAGTACTTCTTTTTCTTATTTAGGAAAAAAAAATTAGTAGAGGTCTGATTAGATAGTTTACATTTGCGTAATTACATTCTGTTAATTGAGGTCATGTTACCACTTACCACTTAGACAGCCTTTACCTCATTCTTCCCCTATAGCAGATTGGATGTTATTTCAGAAACAAACGATAAAGTTAAACTAAAGTAAAGACAACACATTAAACTTATTTGCCTCACTCCTTTAATAGGTGACATGAGAATGTTTCCTTCCTATGAAGTACAGTGGTAAGTCCTGATGAAATCTTGCAGAGAATAACAAGTGCATTACAGAAATTAGCAAGATGTGCTCATGAAGTACTTATGGCTCACTGCTTGCTCATTTCTTGGAGTTTGATACAGAGCAACCATTAATCAAAGTTAAGTTCAGATGTAAAGGCACCAAGTTGTGTTTAGTGCTCCATATTGGAAATAGGAAGCCAATGCATTTTCACAATTACATGTTGCTCAAGGCCTCTACCCCAGGAAGGACTTTACCTTCCAGAAGCTCTAAACTTGCCCCACCTCCGGTACTCACATGGCTGACCTTGTTTTCAGTGTCCCATTTGGCACAGCAAGTAGCAGTATCTCCACCCCCTATAATGGTGACACAGCCCTTGGAGGTGGCCTTTACAACTTCATCCATGAGGGCTTTGGTTCCCTTAGCAAAGGCATCCCATTCAAACACCCCCATGGGTCCATTCCAAATAATAAGCTTTGCCTGGGCTACAACTTCAGCATTTTTTTTAATGCTCTCAGGACCACAGTCCAAACCCATCCAGCCAGATGGTATGCCAGATTCTAGAGTGGCTTGTCCAACTTTTGCATTCTCATCAAACTTGTCAGCAGTTACAAAGTCAACAGGAAAGGTTATCTTTACACCATTCTTTTCTGCTTTGGCCATGATCTCTTTGACAATCTTGGATCCCTCTTCATCAAACAAGGAATTTCCAATCTCCATGTTCTTGAGTTCCTTCAGGAAGGTATAAGCCATTCCACCTCCAATAATCATGAAATTGACTTTGTCTAACATGTTTTTGATAAGTTGGATCTTGTCTGTCACTTTGGCCCCACCGAGGATAGCCAAGAAAGGTCTATCTGGGTTTTCTAAGACCTTGGCAAAGTAATCTAGTTCCTTCTTCATGAGGAATCCAGATGCCTTCTGGGGCAAATTTACTCCCACCATGGAACTGTGGGCCCGGTGTGCGGTGCCGAAAGCGTCATTAACGTAGACATCACCCAATTTGGACAGTGATGCTCGGAAGGCTTCCACTTTAGCCGGTTCAGCCGTAATCTTTTTTCCAGAAGGATCCTGACCCTTGCCTTCTTCCTCCACATGGAAGCGCAGGTTCTCCAGTAGAATGACAGACCCATTTTCTGGATTGGCACAGGCTTTCTCTACTTCAGAGCCCACACAGTCCTTCAGGAACAAAACATTCTTGCCCAGCATGGATTTGAGCTCAGCAGCAACAGGCGCTAAAGAATATTTGTCTGGCATAGGGACACCGTCAGGCCGGCCGAGGTGACTCATGAGAACGACAGACTTGGCTCCCTTTTCCAGACAATGCTTGATGCTTGGGATGGCAGCCTTGATTCTCTGGTTATTTGTGATTTGGTTGTTCTTCATGGGAACATTGAAATCTACTCTCATGATGACTCTCTTCCCCTTAAGATCCAGTTTGTCCAGAGTCAACTTCCTAGAAAGAGACATCTTGATGGTGTGTTGAACAACCTCTTTGTTTTACTGCTGCTAGGAGGCCGGCTTGCTGGTGATTTTTAACGCTTAAATCTTGGCCCCACCCTGACTCTCTGAGTTCTAAGTCTCCTGCACAACAGCCAGTGAGAGACGTTGAAAGAAAATTCAGCTCTGTGATTGGTCCACAATCCTGTCTATCTTGATTTAAAAAGTTTTGCCGGGTACAGACTCAAACTGCCATCTGAGAATACTAAACAGTGAAACTGAGAGGTGTGTGCTAAAGATGGGAAATTAAAAAGCTTTCAAAGTAAAAAGTGTCAGAAGGCCAGATTTTTTCCTCTTAGTTCTTGTTTCAACGTCCTCTTTCAAATCTATTATATACATATATATGTATATAATATATGTATATAATATATATATGTATATAATAAAGTCTCATTTTGTACCCTTGTTCAAACTCCCTTCCCCGGCCCGACCCCTCCCAGTCAGTCTATCTTCTCCCCATCACCCCATCCCCTGCCCTTCTTAAAGAAAATGAAAAGTATAACCAACCATAAGATTACAAAAAAATTCCACAACTCATGCTTATATCTAATCCCCAGTTATATTACTGAATAAAATCCTCAACAATACAAATGATGAAAATTTGAAAGCATGGTTTTCTTTTCCCCACTTCATTCAAGGTAGCATAAAATGTGTCTTCTATTCTTGATAAATATTTCTGCTGAGGTCAGATCTTGGTGTTAAACATTGTAATATATTCTTGTTTCATGAAGGAGTCATGTATTTTTCTTACCATAATTATTTTTAGATTTTGGTGAAAGAATACTTGCTGCCTCCTGCAGGAGACTATAGCACAAACAGGACCCTAGCATATCATAGGATTCAGGAATTATAATACTTTCCCTTTCCTTTCTTTCTTCTTTTTTGGGGGGGATTACTTGTTGTATAGTTTAGAAATCGTGAATAAAATATGTGTTTCTTGAGTTGTAATTTTTTGTTGAAAATGAATAAGAAAAAAATTTCAAAAGCATATTTATAAGGCCAGTGAAATTAGTTTGATACCTCTACAGGTTGTTCTTTTTGTTCAGGATTACTTAGGCTGCCTGGGTTCATTGAAATTTTCACATAAACTTTTGAAGGTTTATTTCTCTGTATCTAGGACTGTTATGTAGATTTTGACTGGGGTTGCTTTGAATCTGTAAATCACTTTAATTAGGAAAACCACTTTATTTTTCATAACACTCATTCACATTTATTTATTACTGGTGGGAGTACAAACTTGTACAGTACTATGAAAATAAGCATAGTGGTTCCTCAGGAAGATAGGAATTAATCTACCTCAGGATCCAGCTATACAGCTCTTGGGAATATACTCAAAGGATGTTTTAACCTACCATGTTAACGGCTTCTCTATTCATAATAATCAGAAATTGAAAAGAATATAGATGCCTCTCAAAAGAATAAATAACAAAAATGTGGTATGTTTACACAATGGAGTATTACTTTGCCATCAAAAATACTATCTTGGAATTTTTAAGCAAATAGAAGTAGAAAAAGTAACACTGAGTGAGGTATTCCAGACTCCTAAAGATAAATGTGGTATGGATTCACTTATATGTGAATATTAGATGTGAAGTCAATGATAGCCAAGGTACAATCCATAGAAACAAAAAAGGTATGGATAAAATAGAATATTAAAGGGAACAGATAGTTCTTTTTTTATAATAAAAACAAACATTTATAAACAATACTTTGGAAATTTGGGCATAACTTTTCATTCCTATTTACTGCAGATTTAGGGGTGCTTAATATTTAATGAAGGTCTTGAACATGTATCATCTTAGTAGGTAGCATTAAAGCTGATGTGGCCATCTCTTCCCATTAGAAATTTTTATTATTGTTATGAATAGAGAAGTCACATTTTCTGTCCTTGTATATCCTTATTCAACGTCCCTTCACCTTCCCACCACATCAGGTCATTCTCTCTTCTTCACATAACTCCATCCCCTACATGGGCAGGTGGTCCCAAGGTCCCATGGTCCCAATATTGCATAGTTCAGTCTCCAAACCTGGCAAATCCAGTTTTATCCCCCCCAACATCAAGACTAAGTCAGGTGATCCTCTACGGGGAGTGGGATCCAAGGAGTCAGTCCAAGGAGTTTCTGATCCCAAGCTGTTCAGTGGTTGTGGTTTGCATCTTTGGCATGCTTTGTTTTTTTTTTTTTGGTGTGTGTGTGTGTGTGTTTAGAGGCCACTAATGAGTGAGAACATCCACTGCTTATCTTTCTGGGTTTGTGATACCTCGCTCAGGAGGATATTCTCCAAATGTATCCATTTGCCTGCAAATTTTAGAATATCATTTTTTCTCACTGCTGAGTAGCGCATTATTGTGTAGATGTACCACAGTTTGTTAATCCATTCTAGAGTTGAGGGGCATCTAGGTTGTTTCCAGGTTCTTGCTATTACAAATAACACTGCTATGAATATAGTTGAGCTAATGCCATTGGAATATGACTGTGTATCTTTAGGGTATACACCCAGAAGTGGTATTGCTGGATCCTTGGGGAGATTAATTCTCATTTTTCTGAGAAACTGCCATACTGCATTACAGAGTGGTTGAACAAGCTTACACTCCCACCAATAATGGAGGAGTGTTCCCCTTGCTCCCCACCCTCTCCACCATAGACTGTCACCTGTGTCTTTTATCTTAGGGAATCTGACAGGTGTCAGGTGATATCTCAAAGTAATTTTGATTTGCATTTCTCTGATGGCTAAAGATGATGAACACTTTTTCAGGTGCTTTTCAGCCACTTGTAATTCTTCTGCTGAGAATTTCCTTTGTAGATCTGAACCCCATTTTTTGATTGGTTTATTCAAGGTCTTGGGCTCTAGATTCTTGAGTACTTTATATATCTTAGAGATCAGTCCTCTATCACTTGTAGAGTGATAACAGTTATTATAAAAGGTTATGTTTACCTTATTTCTTTTTTAGCCCTTTTATCTTTAGTATATAGAAGGGCTACTGATTTCCTTGAGTTAATCTTGTATCCTGCTACATTGCTGAAGGTGTTTATCAGCTGTAGAGGTTCCTTGGAAGAATTTTGTGGGTCACTTAATTATACAATCATATCATCTTCAAATAGACATAGTTTCAGTTCTTCTTTTCCAATTTGTATCCCCATAATTTCCTTTCATACTCTTATTGCTTTACCTAAAAGTTTGAGAACTATTTTGAATTGAAAAGGGAAGAGAAGACATTCTTGTCTAGTTCCTGATTTTAGTGGGATTGCTTTGAGGTTTTTCTCCATTAAGTTTGATGCTGGCTGTTGGCTTCTTGTAAATCGCCTTCATTATATTTAGGTATTCTCCCTGTATTCCTGATCTCTCCAGGGCTTTTATCATAAAGGAGTGATGGATTTTGTCAAAGCTTTTTCAGCATCTAAGGATATGATCATGTTGTTTTGTTCCTTTATTTTGATTATATGATGGATAACGTTTATGATTTTTCATATCTTAAACCAGCCCTGCATTTCTGGAATGAATCCTACTTGGTCGTGGTGGATGATATTTTTTATATATTGCTGTATACAGTTTGCTAAAATTTTGTTGAGAATTTTAGCATCAATATTCATGAGGGAAATTGGCCTGTAATTATCCTTCTTTGTTGTGTCTTTGAGTGACTTGGTTATTAGGGTAATTGTGGCCTCATAAAAGGAATTTAAAATATTCCTTCAGTCTACTGTGTAAAATAGTTTGAGGAGTAATGGTAATAATTCTTCTTTGAATGTCTGGTAGAATTCTGCACTGAAACCATCTGAACCAAGGCTTTTATTTTTGGGGAGGCTTTTAATGACAGCTTCAATTTCCTTAAAGGTTATAGGCCTGTTTAGGTAATTGATTTGATATTCATTTAATTTTGGTAGAAGGTACCTGTCCAGAAAGCTGTCCATTTCTTCTAGATTTTCCATTTTTGTGGAATACAGATTTTCAAAGTGTGATCTAATATTTCTCTGGATTTCCTGGGGATCTGTTATTATGTCCCACTTTTCATTTCTGATTTTATTGATTTGGACACTCTTTCTCTGATTTTTGATTAGGTTGGAAAAGAACTTGTCTATCTTTTTGACTTTCTCAAAGAACCAACTCTTAGATTCATTGATTGTATTGTTCTTTTTGTTTCAATTGTACTGATTTAAGCTCTAAGTTTGATTATTTCCTGCCGTCTACTCCTTCTAGTTGAGTTTCCTTTTAATTGTTCTAAGGCTTTCAGCTGAGCTGTTAGTTTTCTAGTGTGGGATTTTTCTAGGTTTTTCATATAGGCATCTAGTGCTATGAATTTTCCTCTTAAGACTGTTTTCATTGTGTCCTACAAGTTTGGGTACATTGTGAATTAATTTTAATTAATTTCTAGGAAGACTTTGATTTCTTTCTTAATTTCTTCCTTGACCCAGAAGTTGTTCAGCTGAGTGATGTTAGTTTCCATGAGTTGGTAGACTTTCTTTGCTTTTGATGTTGTTTAACTCTAACTTTAGGCCCTGGTGGTCTTATATATTACAAGCGATTATTTTCATTTTTTTAATCTGTTGATATTTGCTTTATGACAATTATGTGGCCAATTTTAGAGATCCATGAGGATCTGAGAAATGTGTATATTCCTTTGCATTTGGGTCGAAGCTTCTGTCAATATCTATTAACTCCATTTGCATTATAACCTCTGTTAGCCTCCTTATTTCTCTGTTGAGTCTCTGTCTGGTTGACCTATCCAGGGGTGAAAGTGAGGTATTGAAGTCTCCCACTATTAGGGTGGGAGAATTGATGTGGGATTTGAGCTTTGGCAGTGTTTCTTTTACATAGGTAGGTTCCCTTATATTAGGGGCATAAATATTCAGGATTGAAATCTCCTCTTGATCAGTTTTTCCCGTGATGAATAAGTAATGACCATCTTGGTCCAATTTAATTGCTTTTAGCTTAAATTCTACTTTGTTAGATATTAGGATGGAAACACCAGCTTTTTTCTTAGGAACATTTGACTGGAAATTCTTCTCCCAACTCTTTACTCTGAGCCTTTGTCTGTCTTAGTGGTTGAGGTGTGTTTCTTATAGGCACCAGAAGGATGGCTTCTGTTGTTGTATCCATCTTGTTAGTGTGTGTCTTTTTATAGGAAAGTTGAATCCATTAATATTAAGGGATATTAGTGACCACTGATTGATATTTCCTGCTATTTTTCATGGTAACTTGTTTGTATTTCCTTTCTCTGTGGTATTCATCTGTGGAATTATTGATTGTTTTTGGTTTCTTGGGTGTATCTGGGGTCCTTATGTTGTAGTTTTCCCTCTAATGCTTTCTGTAGTGCTGGATTAGTAGATAGGTACTGTTTCAGTCTGACTTTGTCATGAAATATCTTGTTTACTCTATCTATGGTGATTGATAATTTTGCAGGGTATAGTATTCTAGTTTGGCAGCCATGCTCTTTTAGCATCCGTATAACTTGTGTCCAAGCCCTTCTAGCTTTCATCATTTCCATTGAATAATCAGGTGTCATTCTAATGGGTCTGCCTTCATAGGTAAGTCGGCCCTTTTCTTTTGCAGTTCTTAAAAGTTTTTCCTTGTTCTGTATGTTTTGTGGCTTGATTATTATGTGGTGCACTGAATTTTGGGCTGTCATATCAATTTGGTGTTCTGTAAACTTCTTATATCTTTATAGGCATTTCCTTCTTCAAGTTAAGAAAGTTTTCTTCTTTGATTTTATTGATTATCTGTGCCTTTGAGCTGATATTCTTCTCCTTCTTCTATTTCTATTATTCTCAAGTTAGGACTTTTCATGGTGTCCGAGATTTCCTGAACATTTTGTGTTATGGCTTTTTTTGTTTTAGTATTTTCTTTGACTGATATATCTATTTCAGCTACTGAGTCTTCCACTTCAGAGATTCTCTTTTCCATCTCTTGGATTCTGTTAGTTATGCTTGTATCTGTAGGTCTAGCTTTTTTCTTCATGCTTTCTATTTCCATCTTTGCCTCATTTTGTGCCTTTTTTTTATTGCTTCTTTTTCAGTTTTCAATTCCTGGCATGTTTCTTTTGTAGATTTGTTCATTTCTTCCAGTTTCTGGTTGTATTTTCTTTTATTTCTTTAAGGGAATTTTTCATATCTTCTTTCAGGGCTTTAATGATCATCATAAAGGTATTTTTGGTGTTGGTTTCTTCTGCTTCCTCTTCATTGCTCTGTTCAGGTCTTATAGTTTTAGAAGCACCACTTTCTTTGGAGTTACCTTGTTGTTCTTTATATTATTATATATATTTTTGTACTCTCATCTGCCCATGGCTTTTGTGGTTAATGATTAGGTGGCTTCTGGTCAGTTGTGGCAAGAGGGCTTGTGTGTCTCCTGTCTCCTCTAAGCAAGTGGCCTGCTCGAATCTGACTCTGCTCTAGACAGGGGTCTGAATTTCAAATCTTCAGTTCTTCTCTGTTGGTGCAGTTTGCCCTGGAGGCAGGTTTGGCCGTGCAAGGTCCCCTCTTTTAGGTGTGGCTGGAAGAGCCCCTTACATCCATCCCTAGTTCCTGTTTGCTAGGAAGAGCTCAGATCAGACTCTAGGGATTGACCCCAGTCCTGGAGAGGGACTCTCTGGATGGGTGGTCCAGGTGCCAGAATCTGCTCACCTCAGATGTTTCTGTTTTTTTCTGCATGACTTTTTTATTGGATAATGTGGGGTAGTGAAATCATCTATTATTAGATTAACATTAATGTCTCTATATTTCAGTAATACATTTTAATAAGTCTTGTATAACTTTGTTATCACTATTATTAACAAACTACTATTGTTAATGCTTTAATAAAAGACTTATTTTTAAATATAGACACAATGTGGGGTTTTATCATGTTTCTAGTAGAAAGAATTTTCAAAATACTGACTCAAGTTACATTAAAAAAAATAGGAGATTTAGGTGTTTATCTAAGTGACCTAAACTTTGAGTATGAAGTTTCCTAGATATTAAGTATATAGTAACTCATACTAAAAAGAGCCTGTCATGAAAATATTTTACTTATATATTTATTTATTTATTTATTGACAGCAAGCAAGTGGACTGCACATGGAAAGGACTTAGTTGGAAGAAGAGAAGAAAGTAAAATTCCAGCTCAATGGTATAAACCATATTTCCAACAAGATCATAAAAAAATCCCCAAATTGAGGACAGACATTTGGGGAATTTTTTTTAAACAGACAGAAGAAGCACATAGAACTCCAAATAGACAAGATCAGAAAAGAGACATCCACAAAATATTGTGTTTTAAACACTAAATATGTAGAATACAGTGAGGATCCTGAGAGTTGAAAAATAAACCATAGATCAACTATAAAGGAAAGCCCATCAGATTAACATTAGATTTTTAATAGAAACAGCAAAGGACATAAGAGCCTGGAACAATGTATTTTACATTCTAAAAGACCACAAATGCTAACCTACATCATTGTACTCAGCAAAACTCTCTGAAGAGTTGACGAAAAAAATAATATTCTCCTTTCTGTATGCCTCTAAGTCCTATATTTGGTATTGCCATCATACACCACAGTTTTGTATATTCCTTTCCTGTAAGTGCTTATTTAAGTTTTTATAGTCTTAGTTTGAATGGCCCAATTCTTTTGCCTTTCTTAAAGTCCTGATATTTTACCATCTACTCTATTCATTCTCCTTGTCCTTGAGCATCAATTTTTCATTTCCAGTTTTTTCCAGCTGGTATTCCTTTTAATATTTTTCTTCCTCTTGAATGTGGTTTTAAAATTCTGATTATCTTTATCATTTCATTTGCTATCACTTATGTGCTATTTTCTTTTTATTCTTTGAGATTTTTGTTCATGTCTTCTTTAAAGTACTCAAATGTTTTGATAAAATTTTCTAATTTTTTAAAAAAGATTCTGTGGTCTCATATTTATTCATCTTGTAAAACTAGTGCATTTGGTGAGACAGGGTCACATTACTGTGGCTGTACGTATTGTGTTTTTGCAATGAAACCAGGAAATGAGGATTTCTTTCATTGGTTGTATGTCTGAGGTTAGATTCTAGGGTGCTTCAGAGTTATCCCAGTGCACAAGATATCTCTAGGTTGGAATTATACAGGTAAACTAGGGTCCATGGGACTCACCAGTCTGTGTGGGCATGGAGGATGTATAAAACAGGCCTGAAGTTTGAATGTGGTATGCCAGGGTAGAGTCAGGATTATTTGTGAAACTGAACTCCACTACTGATTATTACTTGAGGATTTTACTGATTACTACAAACTCTTGTGAAGGTAAGATCCTTAATATAAATAAAAATTATGTAAATAGTATCATAAATATTGTAGTACCAAATCACCAGTTTAAACAAATACTAAGGGAGAATTAATATGCAAACATTAAGATTTATTGAATTTTTTAAAGCAATCAAGGTCAATGCAGTCATCTGAACAATCAAATTCTCTTCAGTTAGTTACATTTTAATAAGGTGCTTAAAAAACTAACAATAAAAATGTAACTTGAATTTTAGAATTTGAACCACTAATTCTGATGGCTGTGAAGAGTGAATGGTGAGAAACAATCAAAGAAAGCTAATGTGGATTTGTTTTCAGAGATAGTTAGCTAGGTAGAGCTAAGAAAGATAACTGGCCATTACAGTGGAATTATATGGTGTTCCTTTACTTCATTGTCCTCTGGGAACCTGAGTCTTATTTTTGAGACCGAGTTTAGTGACCTTAGTCATATAGACAAACAATGTATAATCTTGAGCTTGACTCTTCATAAATATGTCAGAGAATTCAGAGATTAAGTTCCAAAGGTATTATTGATCATGTTATTTTAATGTTTTGAGTGTAAAATTTTTTCTGATATTTGGGATAATATAGAAGACAGGAGTCTTGCTGTTTGAAGTCATTTGAATGTACCTATATATATATAAAATTGCTCTGGTCTGAATTTCAAATCCTCAGTCATTCTCTGATGATGCAGTTTACCCTGCAGGAGGGGCCCAGACAAGTAGAAAAGGTGGTCTTTCTTCACATGGCCCTGTTCATGTGTAATGGAAATTTAATGAATTTTGCCTTGACAATTGCATGTAGCTTTGCAGTCTTTTTTAACTGTTGGATGTTTGCAGGTTAGTGACTTCTTCAAATTTAGACAGTTAGAATATTTATCTTCATGATTGCAACGATTTGCTGGAAAAAAAAAGAACAAAGCATTCATTACTTTGTTTTTATTTTTCTTTTATTAGTAGTGACAAATAAAACATAAATTTGAAGAAGGGGATTGAGCAAATGAATGAATGTCCCTTGCACCAGGGCTTTGTGAGATGTCTTTGGAATGACTTAGTGTATTTCTTTACTTACAAAACAGGCTTAAGAAAATTAACTTTGAGTGATTTTTTTGAGTAACTGAATTATATAGAGGCTAAAAAGATAGTTCAGTGATTAAGGGTTTTGATTTTCAGCATCCATATGGTAGTTTAAGACAACCTATAACTTCAGTTCCATGGGACCCAATGCCTTCTCCTGTCTTCCATGTTCAATGGGTCCAAACGTGGGGTGCACAAATACATACACATATGTGAACACATATATTTATGAACATAAAGACAAATATTTTCTAAAACCTCACTATTTAAACTATTAGGCATTATGTAAGTACTTTCTAAACTTAAATATAGTTAATATTTAAACTCTATATTCTCTGCAAAGCAAGTTTCTTTAGTATGTTCTAGAGCTACTATGTATAGCAGTCTTTGTGTGAAAATACTGAGCATTAAATTATTCCAGAATATTTTGTTGCTTATGATTACTCTAGACTTTTATTCTGTCTTTAATACCAGAGGAGGTAGTCTTATGAAGACAGAGACTTTTCTAAGTAGGTAATGAAGAATTTTGTTCGGACAATTAGACATTTATATTCATATGTACAGCGGTGATCACAAACTCAAGAAAACTAATTCTAAATTCAATCCCTCCAATCTTTGTCATGCTTTTGTTGCATGTCTATAGCCCATGAACCTATCTATATTCAGCTGACCCAATCTTAGAGAATTAGAAACTCATAATTACAAAATTATTAAAAAATAAGAACATTTTATCCTCTGTATTTTTGATATTGTTTATATAAACAGTGTCTCATTGTGTTGCTAAGACTAGAATCAAGGCCATACAATCAAATAACTGCTCATTCCACCTCAAGAGAAGCCACAGTACAGGCATCTGGTTAGTCTTCTTTCCCTCTGTGTGGTTATTCTCTGTAGGCTTTATAGCCACCAGAAAGAAAATATTACTCAGTCTGACTTTATGGTATTGGGTGCTGAGCCAGGTCTTGTAGAGTCTAGCCAAGATTATTTTGCTTTAGCCATATTTAAGCACAACACACTTTTGGAAAACAAGTTTTATGATAACAATTAACTCACTCCCAAGTACACAAAATTTTAAGACATGTTTACATTGAGATTATTTAAAAAATACATGTAGATTTTTTTTCATGAGAATGGATACAGTTAACTCAGATAGTGTCTAAGTCATGATCTAAAGAGATGACTGAAATAAGTATAAGCCTGTGAATGTCACTATTGGCTAGGTTTTAACATAACACAGAAATCACTTGTGCTGTTATAAAGTGACATCACTCATAAGAATGGGTTTTATGGCCTAAAAGCAATGCTCAAGATTTACAGATAAAGGTTCTAGGATAAGTAAAACATAATTTCTTGGAGATATGGCAGAGCCTTTCTCATTAGACAGAAAACGATTACCAGGTTGTAAAATTACAAAATTCTCAACATTCCAAGAATAGCAGTTATGCATCTCATTCTATTGAAGTGAAAAATTATATACTTACCTCTCCTAACTTTTCTAGTGTTTACCTGTGTTTATGAGGCCTGTTTGTCCTTCTCTACCTCAGCATATAGTTAGTAGCCTCAAAGATAGGAAAAGTCACTTTAAATTTTGGATTATATCCACAGAAATATTTCTGTAGACTCCAATATCAATAATATTACCATAGTTACAAGTATGCACTGATTATAGATGTTTTCTTAGACTGCATAAGTATCATGTTTTTCAATGTCAAAAGTACATACATCCTAAACAAAATAAAATTTGTAATTTAAAAAATGATGTTAAGTACATTTTGTCACTTAAATATAAAACCATGATATTAAATCCTAAAACAGATTGCCATTTGTTATCATATTTGTTTGTTAATAAAACTTACTACACAGATTATCTTCACAGTCATCAGGACAAAGGGCACATGGTTCTCCTCTTGTATAAGGAACATATTGCCTTCTTATATAGTTACCACTGAAATATAAATGCAAACACCTTTAATTTTTCTCTGAACACTCTATACATATAATAATTATATATATATTCTTTTCCTCGACCATCATCTCAGAAACTGAGTGACTGAAATAGAGTAAATAAAAATCTAAAGATTTAGAAACATTTTAATATTGAAACACTCTCCTCATTTCCTGAGAAACCTGGAAAATTCCTAAGACAGTGAAGTACAGGATGCTCTTTAGGTATAAAGGATACTTCCTATTGAGAAAGTTAGATACAGACAAATGCTGTGATTCCTATAGTGTGTCAGAGATTCCTATAATGATGTAGTGAGTTTCAAGAATTTAAGTGTATAATTGTGAAAGACCCCATGCTTAGGAAATTTTGGGGTTTTCTGAAGATAGTATGTGGGTATGAGACATTTATACTTATCAAAAATGACAAAGAGTGCGAAAAACTCTTCATAAAAACCATCTGAAGCGGGAAGTACTCTGATAGTCACATTTGTGTGTCAGTAGAATCCTCACTTCACTTCCTGTTATATGAAAATTGAAAAGTCAGATCCTCCATTCCACTAAGGGTGGCAGGGGTGTGTGTACAATGTCCTAGGGATTACAATAGATCCCCTCCCATATAAACATATATGCATGTATATATTCAGAACACAGTTCTATGATTATGAAAATGTCATAAAGTATTGTACAAGTTCTGTTACTTGCTTCTCTTCGTTCCTCATTTGACACTTCCAAGTGCCAGGCCATAAATGTCTCTTATTTGACCAAGCAACAAACATGCTTGAAAATTCTTTGAGGACCCTACTTTTCAACCCACAGAGAGATAAAAAAAAATGAATCATTTAAAAAGCTTGATTTGAAAAGACCCTCAGCCTCTTGTATAAGTTTTTTCTATTAAAAGAATAAAAACAGAGCTGGAGAGATGGCTCAGCAGTTAAGAGTACATGTTCCTTTTAGAAGACTTGGATTTTGTTCGCATCATCCACTTCAGGTGGCTAACAACTGTCTTATACTCCATTTCTAGGAAATTTGATCCCTTTGAGCTCCACAGGCATCTGCACCTATGTGTACATACTCACACATAGACAAACATATATGCAGATGTAATTAAAATATTTTAAAAGAAAAATTAAGTTAACAGATAGATTACAAATATATATTATTTTTCTGGGAATTTTTAAGAGCATAAACATACAGCAGAGAAAAAAATATAAATTTCTGACTTTAAAATCACTATCTAGTGAATGGGTTTTTCAGAAATTTTTACTAAATTCTCAGAAGAAAAGCATTAAGATTTTAGCTTCCTTGACTATTTAAAATATAATAAAGAGCTTGAAAGAGCCTTTGAAGCTTAAGATTTAATAAATTCTTACATGTATAAGATAGCAACATAGGGCTAGAAAGATGACTAAGTGGTTAAGAATTTTTACTGTTCTTGAAGGAGATCCAACTTTGATTCCCAACAACTATGTCAAGCAGGTCATAACCACTTGTAACTTCAGGTCTATGAGATTCAATGATCTTTTCTGCTTGGAAAAATAAAACTGAGCAAGTCATTGTTATGGTTTTGCAGAAAAAGAAAAGTATTGATTATTTTTGCTTTTGGGAGCTTACATGGAATCTTCTAATACTATGAGAGTTAGTCTGCAGGACAAAGACTTTCAGGTAAATTCTAGTTTGGTTCCTCCAACTCCTGAGTCTGAAGTTGATGATGTTTTTAGCAATAGGCTTTTAACTTCAAGTTCAGGAAGGAAACAGGGATGATGGCAAAAGACTATATTGCCCTGAATAAGGAGCTATTGGTAATCTTTGGTTGTTGAGAAAAAAGAATCCGTTTTCTTCTGATAGGTTATCCAGTCCCAAGTGATCAACCCAAAACATTTGCACATTAGAGAAGTAACAAATGGACTCTGGTATTATGATATGTGCATATATGTATAGTATGAGTGTGTGTGTGAGTGTGTGCAATAACAAAAATGAGATCATGAATTTGAGAGAAAGTGCCTGGGTAAGAAGATTTAGAGCAGGAGAGTAAAGCATGAGAATGCTGAAAATACAGTACACCTACGTGAAATTTTCAAAAAATAAAACAATTAATTTTGGCAGGGATATTTGAGACAGGAGTTCTCTGTATTCTCCTGGCTGGTCTCAAACATAAAGAGATCTACCTGCTTCTGTCTCATGAGTGCTGGGATTAAAGGTATGACTCATGACTGCCCCTCAACAATTAAATTTTAAAATGGATATATAACAACCTATATAATTAGGAGTAGAATCAATTTAATCAGAAGCCCTGGAATCACTAACTGATGTTATTCACTCATGTTCACTGGTCTACTATTAAAAGTTTGCTGTGTAGCCTACAAACATAATGCAGACTGACAAGATATATCTCACAGTTCCTATATTTTGTGTATTTCTGGGGTTACCATTAATCTAGAAAATAGCAATTGAGGAGGTAAGAGATATCATTTTTTAATTATGAATAAAGTCATATTTTTTATCCATGTATCCCTTTGTTCAAATTCCCTTCCCCCTCTTGCCCTTCCTAGTTACTCTGTCTTAAGTGTGATTCACTGAACAGAAGAGTTGAAAATTTCTAAGATTTAGTTAAGTACATATCAACTCTAGTTACTACTTCCTTCTCCATATGTAAAATATATATTTAATTTGGTTTTAGAGTATGATAATTTTTAAAAATGTCAAAATGCATTTGACATTGTTGAAAATAAACATTAAAGTAGATACTTACGGAGGACAATAGTGACAAACATAGAAGTATTTCAGTTCTTCCTCAGGGCACTCAGCAATTGCACATCCAAGTTGATGAGATGTATTCCAAACAAGCTATGCACCCAGAGATGAAGACAGGGCACAAGTCAGAGAGGAAAATAATGCAGAAAAACAAATATAAAATTTAAAACACTGCTGGTATACTTTGTTTCATTTTGCCTTATGGACATTTTTAAATTATTCAATTAAACTACAAATGTTAAAACATCCCTAAGAGGCTGTTGTTGATCAGTTAATCTGGCAAAACTGTCATGAAGCACTCAGTTGAGCTTCTGGAGGCTGAAGGTAACTTCAGTCCCATCTCAGGAAAACTGCTGTTCTTGTTTGAGATCTTTGATATTTTTCAAGAAGATGAGAATGCAGAAGGCTGAGCTGAGGCCAAGAAGCTATGTGTCAAATGAAAAACACCAAAGAATCTACGGACAGCAACAAGAGAACACTGCTGTGATATGGAATTTCTCTGACACTACTTTCAACTCTACAGGCATGTAACCATAATCAGTAATAGGGTAACCTGCCATATCAGGTCAGTTCCTGCTCAGGCATCAAAGTGACCATAATATTGCTGGCGAATGTCCTGCAGGTACACTGAAGTGATTTTACAAAAAAATGTTCTATATCCATAGAGCCCTGGCTATGGAATAAGAATCAGAAATTTCTCCCAGCATGGCAAAAGAGGCTGTTTAGTTTGATGCTAAGCTGTGGGCATTAATCTCTTCCTTTCTTGACGGGCAGGGATCATGGACAGCTTGCAAGCTTTATTGGTCCAGCCTGGTAGAAAGCTGCCACTCAGTAACAACACATATTACCTAGAATTTGTATGCAATGGGTGATTCTGTGTGGGGCTGTGTCCATGTATTTTCTTGTTCTTAAAATTGTTTCAGCTCAGTCTTTCAGCCTGCAGGACATGATCAGGCAATGGATTTGGAGTTGGCCCCTATCTATACCACATCTGGATTTTTCACTCGACTCTGCCAAGTAGGATCCCCAAGTAACTTTCCTCCTAGGTTTTCTAAGCCCTCTTTGACAGGATGGAGTCACAATCTCATAATTCTTGCTGAAAGTGTCACTTTGTTTGATAGAAAAGAGCGCAGGGCATGGGGCTTTAGGTCCAGCAGGAAGCCAGCTGGCAGGGTTTCTGGCAACAACAAAACTCCAAAGGCTAATTTCCCTTTTCATTCAGTAGCAATACAGAGCTGATGAACAATCTTCAGAGGTGCAGTAGAACACAGGACATTACCCTTGTTTGAGACTGTAGTTACGAAATCAGGGTCAGAAAAAATCAAGTATGTTCCCTTATAAAGATAGATCCAAGCAGGTCACCCTGAACAAAACTCAAATCCAAGTGGATAAAGACCTCAACATAAACCCAGCCACTCTGAAGTTAATAGAAAACAAAGTGGGAAATACCCTCCAACGAATTGACACAAGCGACCACTTCCTAAATATAACACCAGTGGCACAGACACTAAGAACAATCAATAAGTGGGACCTCCTGAAACTGAGAAGCTTCTGTAAAGCCAAGGATACTGTCAATAGGACAAAACGACAGCCTACAGAATGGGAAAAGATTTTCACCAACCCTACAAGTAATAGAGGACTGATCTATACAATATATAAAGAACTCAAGAAACTAGAGCCCAAAACCTTGAATAACTCAATCAAAATATAGGGTTCAGAACTAAGAAGGGAATTGTCGGCAGAAGAATGCCGCATGGCTGAAAGGCACTTGAAAAAGTAAGTGCTCAACTTCTTAGCCATCAGAGAAATGCAAATCAAAACAACTTTGAGATACTACCTGACACCTGTCAGATTGGCTAAGATAAATGACACAGATGACAGTCTATGCTGGAGAGGATGCAGATCAAGGGGAACACTAATCCATTATTAGTGGAAGTGTAAGCTTCTTCAGCCACTCTGGAATGCAGTATGGCGATTTCCCAGAAAATTGGAAATCAATGTCCCCAAGGATGCAGCAATACCACTTCTGGGTGTATACTCTAAAGAAGCACATTGGCACTCCAAAGGCATTAGCTCAATTATGTTCATAGCAGCATTATTTGTAATAGCAAGGACCTGGAAACAACGTAGATGCCCCTCAACTGAAAAATGGAATAACAATCTGTGGTACATGTACACAATGGAGTACTATTCGGCAGTCAGAAAAAAGATGATATCCTAAAATTTGCAGGCAAATGGATGGATTTGGAGAATATCCTCCTGAGCGAGGTATCACAATCCCAGAAAGATAAGCAGGGGATATACTCACTCATTAGTGGATGCTAAACCAAAAATCAAAAGGCAAAGCATGTCCAACCTGCAAACCACAACCACTGAACAGCTTGGGATCTGACACACCTTTGACTGGCAGCTTGGATTCCACTCCCGCTAGAGGAATACCTGACTCAGTGTTAATGTTGGGGTGAGGGAACTGGATCTGCCAGGAGTGGATGCTGAACTAAGGCATATTGGGTCCTTGGGACCTCCTGCCCTTGCTGGGGAGGAGATGGGAAGATATGGTGAAGAGAGAGTGACTGGATGGGGTGGGAGGGGGAAGGAACCTTGAACAATGATATGCATGGATAGAAAATGTGACTTTTTATAATAAAAAAAGAAAAAAAATGATAGCTCAAACAGCCATTGAGTGTCAACACCAATGTACCATCAACCACTCAAGATCTTCCCAAAGGGTGTATGGCTAGTGTGAACACTTTCTATACTCTCTGAAATTGGAACACTGTGATTTAAAGATAGGAAATTCAAAGCCAGTCTGAGCTAAGTAGTGAGACTTTGTCTCAAAAAAAATTCTCTGCACTGAAATTCTGCTTAGAAATCAGTCAAGTGACTTAAAAAATATTTCCTTACCTATCACTTACAGAGAGTATCTTTTCTTACCTGAGTATAATGTCCAACTTGCTTATTAGGTTTTTTGGGGCCTTTACCAAAGTTGAAATTTTTTGATTCATCATACCAATCTTGGATTATATAAGACCACGATGCTAGGAAATTAGACATGAAGAGATTCTCACCACATTTTATACCTAAGAAAAAAGATAGACCATTCACAATGACAGCAAAAAGACAAAAAAGGAACACACACACACACACACACACACACACACAGAGAGAGAGAGAGAGAGAGAGAGAGAGAGAGAGAGAGAGAGAGAGAGAGAGAGAGAATACCTGCTTTTTAAAGATATTGCCCACACTTCCTTTTGACTGTTACATAAGAAGCATGATTCAGACCTGATGAACCTCCAGCTGAACAGCAGTCATAGATGCTCAGCAGGTGTGTGCTGAACACCATAAGCACTAAGTAGATAGCTTTAGTCATTTCTTCAGTACCTTTTCCCCTTGAACTCATTCATCTGGACATTAAATTCTCCACACCTGTGTATATGTGCATGCCTTCTGAGTACAAAATGTGAATTTGCAGTCTTAGAGAAGACTAACTGCTTTCATTTTTCTCCTGCACTAGCTAGAAATTTTTATATAAAAATTTACATATTTAGGATTATTGTTTTGAGAGAGCCTTATTTACATTCATTCTTTAAGAACTGTAAGTACAAAGCAAACCATAACAGAAGGGACTATATATTCAAAGCTTATGATCATGTCTTAATTAGATAATCAAAATTTCATGGGCCAGACTTTTTTCAGAGAATGGGAGAAAAACATCTTTTAACCTCCAAAATTAACCTAATATTTTTATCAAGTTCTGTAAATAAAAATTACTTTAAACTTTAACTAAATATTGTAGCCTTTTAGATAATTTTTTCATCATTATGTTATAAAGTTAGAAATCCTTAAGGAGTAAAACCTTTAAAAGGGGGGTTTAATTTATTAGGTTCAAACATTTTTAATGTTTCAAGAAATATTTTACCTCATGGTCCATTTATTTATTTTGACATCATTTTTACAATGTAAAATGTAAAGATAAATTAAAAAGTTTATTTTTAATTAAACATAATATACGTTTGAGGTACTCAGAATGTACATAAGTTGATCTAATCAAAAATTAAGAAAGAGCTGGGCACACATGCATTGGTGGCTTACACACAAAATCCCAGTACTTAGCAAGCTGAGGTTGGAGTTCAGAAATTTGAAGATATCCTTGGCTACACAGTGGGATCCTCCTCACCAAAAATAATAAAGGAATCAGTAAATGTAGATACAAAGATATGTGATATTTCTTGAGAAAAATGAAGAGTTAGTTGATGAAATTAAATGGTTTTATAATTAAAAAATAGCTTGTAAACATAATCAAGTCACATCATAAGATACTGGGAGAAACGGTAGAAATTTTAATTTTAGAAGTCTAGAGAAATGGATGATCATGTAAGAGCATAGTCTGCTATTTCAGCAGACTGGAATCCATCTCCTGGTATCCATTTAGAGTAGCTTACAGCCATCTGTCACAACACTGTAATGATCATCTGGAACCAGCACTCTCAGGGCACTCTTACACACATACATTTATTCATAAATACAAAGAGATAATGATATACATAAAAAACCATAGTAGAATAAAATAGAAAATATATTCTAATTTCTAATTTTCTTTATATGACCTTAATTAGTAATTATTTTTATTCAGACATCAGTTTCTAATTTTTATACCTTGCTTTACTTATTATTTGTTTGCAAGGCACAAAGCTGACATCATGAGAGACAGTTTGTGTAAAATATAAAATATACAATAAGCAGAAAGTGGCATCTTTCAGAACCATTACTGTCCCACAGATATTTAGCTTTTTAGAAAAGGCAGTATCAGAATAGGTGTTTATTTACAAAGTTTTTTTCCCCCAATATCAGAAAATAGACTTTTCTTTGTTACTCTCTATTTATTCATAGATGATTTTGAGTTATATACCGATGTTTCTGATTTCTTGAGAACTATGTTTATAATTGCACTGACTTGCCCATCTCTCCGCATTCGCTTGAGCATCATAGTTCCATTGCTAAAAGAAAAAAAGCAAAGAAGATAGAATAACTTGAACCATAAAGTCACATGATCTTTGCAGAGAGACAGATAACACTGGCTAATATCACTGAAAAATTTCTTTGAAAAATTAAACACATTCTGATTTTTATCATAAGCAATATATAATATAGTATATCTAAATATTTATGTTAACATACAGATAATCAACTTTTATTATGACACTTATAAATAAGTTTATTTTTGAATACTTTCCTTTCCCTTCTTCCTGATCTTTCATCTTCTAGGCACGCCACCCTATGATTTCTCATATGTTTTATATCCATCCCACTCCCATTCCTTCTGTGGTTCCCCTCCACGCACATTTCATGGTCTTCTGGGAAGTTGTGTATTCTATGTCCAAAGTTACTCCCACTTATATATGACCTTTTTTATACCAAAAAAAATTACAAGTAGTCTGTCTTCCCAAGGTCACTGAAGCGTTGAAATAATTAATGTTCTAGTGACATATTAAAAATCACAAAGGGAACCCTTAAAGACTGAACAATTGCATGTGAGTAGCACTAAACATGTAGAAAAACAAAGATTATTCTCTGGAAAGGCCTTCCATGCTCCTGGATAGGTAGTGTCAACATAGTAAAAATGGCAATTTTATCAAAAGCAATCAATAGATTTAATGCAATACCTATTAAATCTCAACAATTGTTTTTACAGAACTTGAAAGAACAATATTCAACTTTATATAAAATAACAGAAAACACAGGATCAAATCAACAAAATCAGAAATGAAAAGTGGGACATAACAATAAACCCCCAGGAAATTCAGAAAATTATCAGATCATTCTTTGAGAATCTGTATTCTGCAAAAATGTAAAAAGTAGAAGAAATGGACAGCTTTCTGGACAGGTACCATTTACCAAAATTAAATGAAGATCAGTTTAATTACCTAAACAGACCTATAACACTTAAGGAAATTGAAGATGTCATTAAAAACCTCCCCCAAAATAAAAGCCCTGTTCCACATGGTTTCAGTGCAGAATTCTACCAGACATTCAAAGAAGAATTACTACCATTACTCAAACTATTTTACACAATAGAAACTGAAGGAAATTTGCCAAATTTCCTTTATGAGGCCACAATTATGTTAATACCCAAGCCACTCAAAGACACAACAAAGGCCGAGAATTACAGACAAATTTCCCTCTTGAATATTGATGCTAAAATTCTTAACAGAATTTTGGCAAACTGTATACAACAATATATAAAAAGTATCATTGACCATGACCAAGTAGGCTTCATCCCAGAAATGCAGGGCTGGTTTAACGTACGAAAAACCGTAAACGTTATCAATCATATAAACAAAATAAAGGAACAAAACTATATGATCATATCCTTAGATGCTGAAAAAGCATTTGACAAAATCCATCACTCCTTTATGATAAAAGCCCTGGAGAAATCAGGGATACAGGGAGAATACCTAAGTATAATAAGGGCGATTTACAAGAAGCCGACAGCCAGCATCAAACTTAATGGAGAAATACTCAAAGTAATCCCACTAAAATCAGAAACTAGACCAGGATGTCCTCTCTCCCTTTATCTATTCAATATATTTCTCAAATATTTAGCTAAAGCAATAGGAGAACGAATGGATATGAAGGGGATACAAATTGAAAAAGAAGAAGTGAAATTATCTCTATTTGCAGATGATATGATTATATACATAAGTGACCCACAAAATTCTTCCAAGGAACTGCTACAAGTGATAAACACCTTCAGCAATGTAGCAGGATAAAAGATTAACTCAAAGAAATCAGTAGTCCTTCTATATACTAAAGATAAAAGGGCTGAAAAAGAAATAAGAGAAACATTACCCTTCATAATAGCTGCAAATAGTATTAAATACCTTGGAGTAACTATAACCAAAGAAGTAACAGATCTATTTGACAAAAATTTTAAATCACTAAAGAAAGAAATTGAAGATGATATCAGAAAATGGAAAGCTCTCCCATGTTCCTGGATAGGTAGGATCAACATAGTAAAAATAGAAATTCTACCAAAAGTAATCTACAGATTCAATGCACTGCTCATCAAAATCCCAACACGTTTTTTGGACCTTGAAAGAACAATACTCAATTTCATTTGGAATAAAAGGAAAACCAGGATTGCCAAAACAATTTTGCTCAACAAAAGAACCTCAGGAGGCATCACCATCCCTGACTTCAAGTTATGCTATAGAGCTACAATAATAAAAACAGTACTGCCATAAAAACAGACTAGTGGATCAATGGAATAGAATTGAGGATCGAGACATTAACCCAAAAACCTATGAACACCTGATCTTCAACAAAGAGGCCCAAAATATTCAAAGGAAAAAAGATAGTATATTTAACAAATGCTGTTGGCATAGCTGGATGGAAGTGTGCAGAAAAATGCAAAAAGATCCGAGCCCGTCACCCTGCACAAAACTCAAATCCATGTGGATCAAAGACCTCAACATAAACCCAGCCTCTTTGAACCTGATAAAAAAGAAAGTGGGAAATACCCTCCAATGCATTGGCACAGGCAACTACTTCCTAAATATAACACCAGGGGCACAGACACTAAGAACAAGAATCAGTAAGTGGGAATCTCCTGAAGCTGAGAAGCTTTTATAAAGCCAAGGACACTGTCAATACTAAAAAACGACAGCCTACAGAATGAGAAAAGATTTTCACCAACCCTACAAGTGATAGAGGACTGATCTCTAAGATATATAAAGAACTCAAGAATCTAGAGCCCAAAATCCAAGATAAATAAAGAATTCAGGAATCTAGAGCCCAAAACCTTGAATAACCCAATCAAAAAATGGGGTTCAGATCTGAAAATGGAATTCTCAGCAGAAGAATTGCGAATGGCTGAAAAGCACCTGAAAAAGTGCTCATCATCTTTAGCCATCAGAGAAATGCAAATGAAAACAACTTTGAGATATCCCGGGACACCTGTTAGATTTACTAAGATAAAAGACACAGATGACAGTCTATGCTGGAGAGGATACAGAACAAGGGGAACACTACTCCATTATTGGTGGGAGTGTAAGCTTGTTCAGCCACTTTGCAATGCAGTATGACAGTTTCCTCGAAAATTGAGTATCAATCTCCACAAGGATCCAGTAATACCACTTCTGGGTGTATACTCTAAAGCTGCACAGTTACACTCCAAAGACTCAACTATATTCATAGCAGCACTATTTGTAATAGCCAGAACCTCAAACAACCTAGATGCCCCTCAACTGAGGAATGGATTAACAAACTATGGTACATCTACACAATGGAGTAAGAAAAAATAATATATCCTAAAATTTGCAGGCAAATGGATGGATTTGGAGAATATCTTCCTGAGTGAGGTATCACAAACCCAGAAAGATAAGCAGGGGATGTACTCACTCATTAGTGGACTCTAAAAAAACAAGTAAACAAATAAACAAAGCAAAGCAAAGCATGCCCAAGCTGCAAACCACAACCACTGAACAGCTTGGGATCAGAAACACCTTGGACTGACTCCTTGGATCCTACTCCCCCTAGAGGAACACTTGACTCAGTCTTGATGTTCAGGGGCGAAAACTGGATCCTCCAGGAGTGGAGACTGAACTAAGCAATTTTGGGACAGTGGGACCTTGGGACTGCCTGCCGCCTGCCCAGGGAGGGTATGGGGAGTTGTGGAGAAGAGAGAATGACCTGATGTTTTGGGAAGGGGAAGGGACCTTGATAAAGATATACAAGGATAGAAAGTGTGACTTCTTTGTTAATAATAATAATAATAATAATAATAATAATAATAATAATAATGAAAACCCAGGATCACCAAAACAATCCTATTCCATAAAAGAACTTCAGGAGGCATCACCATCCCTGACTTCAAGTTATACTATAGAGCTATAGTAATAAAAACAGCCTGCTACTGGCATAAAAACAGACTCATAGATTAATGGAATTGAATTGAAGACCCCGATATTTACCCACACACCTATGAATACCTGATTTTTGAAAAAAAGCCAAAAATATCCAATGGAAAAAAAAATAGTATCTTCAACAAATGGTGTTGGCATAACTGGATGGTAGTATGTAGAAGAATGCAAATAGATCCAAACCTATCATCCTGCACAAAACTTGAATCAAAGTGGATCAAGGACCTCAACATAAACCCAGCCATTCTGTACTTGACAGAAAAGAAAGTGGGAAATACTCTCCAATGCATTGACACTGGTGACTTCTTTTTAAATGTAACACAGTAGCAGAGACACTAAGAAAAACAATAAGTGGGACCTCCTGAAACTGAGAAGATTCTGTAAGGCCAAGGGCATAGTCAATAAGACAAAATGACAACCTACACAATGGGAAAAGATTTTCACCAGCCATACAAGTGACAGAAGTCTGATCTCTAAAATAAATAGAGAACTCAAGAAACTAGAGCCCAAACCCCTAAATAACCCAATAAAAAATGAGGTTCAAACTAAAAAGGAAATTCTCAACAGAAGAATTACATATTACTGAAAGGCAATTGAAAAATTGTTCAACATCTTTAGCCATCAGAGAAATGCAAATTAAAACAACTTTGAGATACTACCTTACACCTGTCAGAATGGCTAAGATGTAAAACACAGAGATCAGCCTAAGATGGAGAGAATGTGTAGCAAGGGGAACAATCCTCCATTGTTGATGGGAATATAAATTGTAAAGCCATTCTTGAATGCAGTATGGCAGTTTCTCAGAAAACTGGGAATCAATCTCCCCAAGAATCCAGCAATATCACTTCTGGGTGTATACCCTAAAGAATCACATTTGCACTTCAAAGGCATTAGCTCAGCTATGTTCATAGCAGCATTATTCATAATAGCAAGAACCTGGAAATAACCTAGATGCCCCTCAACGAAAGAATCGATTAACAAAGTGTAGTACATCTACACAATGGAGTACTACTCAGCATTTAAAAAAAAATGACATCCTAAAATTTGCAGGCAAATGGATGGTTTTGAAAGATACTCTCACAAGCCCAGAAAGATAAACAGAGGATGTACTCAGTCATTAGTGGAATTCAGAGAAAAAGCAAAGAATATCAAAGCTGCAAACCACAACCCTAGAAGAGCTTGGTATCAGAAGGAACTTAAGAGAGACATCCAGGGATTCCCCTAGGAAGACAAAATAGAGATCTTATTAGCTAATTGGGAGTGTGAGGGGTCACAAACAAGAAGGTATGGGAATGAATCATGGGAGAAGGAGATGATTAAGTGAGGTGAGAAACAAGGAGGGAGAAAAAAAAGTGATGGAGATCTTAATAGAGGAGGCCAATGTGGGGTTGGAAATAGACGTGTTGCTAAGTTAACCTCTAAGAACTCACAGGATGTCTCTGAATAGGTCTCCAACCAATAGTGGAGGTGTTGCCTAGACAGGACTTTCCTTGTAATCAAATAAATAGCCACTCCAAGTGACATCACAGAACTTACATTCAAAAATGAATAGAGGTAATGGCAGAAGTACATGGCTGAGCACTGGACTGAACTCCTGGTTCAGGTGAGAGCAGGGAAGGAGAGTCTATATTAGCAAAGGGATAGAGTTTATGAGAAAAATTCCCACAGTGATTGGCTGGCTGGAGCTCACTGAATTATGAACAGCCACTGGGAAACCTTCAACAAAAGGAACTAGGCCCTCCAAGGATAGGCAGCTGTCCACTGACATGGACAGTATGTGGAGCCTAGAGGGGAGGGATCAGACTGTGTTTCTATGAATGGACTGCCACTTCGTAGCCCATTCCCTCCAGAGCAACACCCAGCCCAGTCTTGACATTAGGATGAGGAAATTGGACTTCAGTGAATGCTGAGCTGATCCACCTTGGGACTTCTTGCCCTTTTTGTGGAGGGGAAGTAGGGATGGGGAGGAAGGAGGCTGAAGGCTGACCAGGAGGGACTGGGAGGGAGAAGGGAGGGAGAGAAAAGGGATACATGAAAAGAAGAACATTATTTTATAAATAATTTTTAAAAAAAATTAAAAAGTAAATAAATAAAATAAAAGTGCCCTGAAGTGGCATTATGAGAGAAGGTACCTCCAAAAAAAAATCTAAGACTATTTTCATAGCCATAAGAAATTGCCCCATAAATTTTGGCTTCACTTTTTCCCCTCATTAAATCAATTTAAAAGGCATATGAGCTTTGGTTCTGGATACAGAACAGTAGACTGTTTAGATGAAAGGTCATTGAACCTTAAAGGAGAGATATTCTGATCCTATATTAAGAAAGAGGAAGGAGTCAAAATAGCTACTGGGTTTTTCACTGGAGAACAAGTCATAAGATTTGATTTTAGTTCTATCAGTAGCCTTGGTAGAACTCCATGATCCCAATGAGTCACTGTTAAAAAGGAAATTTAATAAAGTATACTCTGATCATTGCACAGCTAAAGACATAGAAGTAAAGAACCAGCTCCAATCTCTATGTGCACACCTGAGCACATGGGCACATACACATGTATATGCACATAAACAGAACAGTGAATACTTTTTTAAAAGAGTGAGAGAGATACTAGAATAGAGGTGGACCCCCACCCCCAAAGCACACAGGATACCCAGATGCTATCCACAGGCTCCAAACAAAGCTCTCCAATGTTCTGTTCTGTTGTTGGCTCTCACCATTTTTAGTAAATCACTACCAGAAGGAATAACTGCTTGTCTCAGTTGGTTGTGCTTGTTTACAATCTCTTCTTGGACTGACTTTTTAGTGGTTGACAAATCTTTAAAATGTTTAACCTGAAGAGAAATAAAATTAAAGTCATGTTAGGGTATGTTAAGGTTGCATAAAAATGGAAGTAATTTGACTAAGGTAAATGAATATCATTTTAAAGTACTCAAGACAATATTATCATTAAGCCTTAGATTTATAAATTAAGCCTTAATTTATGTTTCAAAAATCTATGACTTTTCATTAGATATACTTTACACTGAAATTTCAAGAATGGGAATGAATTCATGACATGTCAAACTAAAAACTTTTCTGAGGCTACAAATGGGAATTTTGATTTTAAAAATGCCTATAAAGATAGCCATGCACAGTAGAGAATCTAAAGTCATTCACACTCAGTTAGGCTATAGAAAGTGTTAAGGATAAAGACACATAATTTGTTATAGACATTAGTGTACAATAGCTATCTGACCAGTAGTTTGGAAACTTGTGAGATAATGTATATGCCCAGATCCAGTACATGTGTACATTCAATATTTTATTACAACAAAATAATTTTATGTTTAACAAGTTTTTGTGATCACTCCAATGACAGCTTTATGCAATAGAATAGCCAAATCAATTTGGAGACAATGAGTTCTTGAAAATAGTTAAATATTGCTCACTTTACATTTCAGTGAACAGAAATAAATCTGCTAAGTTAACTCAGATGCTGATATTTAAATTTACATTTTTAGATTTGTGAAGAATAGGTGAATAGAGTGGTATTATGTGTACTGGCAGAGATATATGAGTCACTTGCTGATAGAAACATACTCTAAAATGTTCTGGTTTATGATGTAGAAAAATATGCTACAGCATACTATTGATGGACAGATCCTGGCATATGTTTCGTCTTAGTGCTGGGATAGGTTAGTTCTCCCTTATGAAATGCTTACTGCTCTTGAATCTCTGCAGACATTGCATCCATGGATTTAATCATACTGCTTTGCCAATGTCTGCTACATGTCCATCTCTCACCCTAATGTTTTATGTTCTGAAGGCACTAATATGCCAAGATATCTCTCACAGATACTTAAAGTCATTGCTTGAAAAATCCTTCCATTTTATTTTAATATTCAATATCTCCAGATGTTTATTTATTAAGGGAATGACATCATTTTCTACAATACTTGTAATTAAGTGTATATGCTTGTGTAGATGAGAGCAGTGCGTGCCAGTGGAGGCCTGATGAGAGTGTCAAATCCCCTGGAGTTGGAATTACAGATAGATGTATGGCACCTGAGCTGAAAGCTAGAAACCAAAATGTCCTCTGCAAGGGCAATAAATGCTCTCATCCAACAAACCATCTTTCCAGCCCCTTCCCAGATTGTACATTTTAACCCAAAAACTCTACTTAAATGTTTTATTTCTAAAGGCAAAATATATGGCTTCCAAGAAAGTCATTATTATTGTCTGCTTGATATCCTACCTTTCAAGATAGCTAAATATTCCACGAGAGAGTAAGCATATTTACATTTTCTTAATGGGAAGTGGTACAGTTTTTAAAAAAAAAATTAAAAAATAATAGAAACATTGTAATGTGAGCACAAACATGGTAAAAGGGTTTTGTTTTTGTTTTTGTTTTTTTGTTTTTTGGATAGGTAATATGACCTAATAATTACAAAGTAAAACCAATAGAAACAATAGTAAGTGATATCAAGTAAGAAATCAGTTCTTCATGGTGACTTTCAAAGAGGCATTCATTCATAAAAATCACTCTAAATTTTTCTGCTATTTTGGTCTTGAAAATTTCTAAAGAAGTACCAGAAACTAAAGGAAAAGGGGGTTTGGAAGGGAGGAAGAAATGGGAAGAGATGGTTCAAAAGTGGTTAAAAAAAAAAAAAAAAACAATCATTTAGTAAAGAAACTGATAATGCAAACAATTTAAATGAGCACCTAGATTATAAACTGAAAATTGTTAATTTGATTTTCATAACAAAAGACATATAACTTATATTCCCAAACAAATTTAACTAGTTATTGGCACTCCCTGCTCTTGAAGAATTCTACTAGTCTTCAATGCAGAGACCAAAGAAGAATTCTAGTGATACTGAAATGCTCAGTGCTTCATCTTTGCTGGTCTTACATACACCCCATCACTATGATGACTGAGCCTCATCTGGGATTGTCTAAGCATAAGAACATACTATAAGTAATCGATATCTGGCTATTGTACATATTTATTGTTTGCATAGTAGATGTACTTAGCACCTCTAGGGTGTGTGTGTGTGTGTGTGTAGCTGAGAATTAAATCCAGAGATTTGTGCATTCCAGACAAGTGTTCTTGAATATCCTCCCTAGCTCCCTAGCTTAATTCTAGCAAACCTTTATAATTGAAATTGTGGGTATAAATTTTTAAAATAATTTCTATAAAAGTTTGATACAGATATGTATTAAATAAAGTCATGCTAATTTGAATACAATGTGAATTTTCTATAGGGACCACACTGAAATGGACTAAATAAAATAATAACAATTCTTGGAATGGAAAGTTTCACTAAATAAATCCACAGACATAAAGACTCCAATATAAATAGAATCTAAGTAGCAATTTTTTGAATACATTTAAAATTTTTAAATAATTGTCAATATTTCTTTTAAAACTAATATAACAAAAATGCAATTTCATTGTCATTAATATAAAATGTATTACATTTGTCTTCAACATTATTTTGATATCTACTTTCTATGATAAATGAATGTCTATTTCATTCAGATTACCATTAACATTTAATATTAACTTGTATTTAGGTCTACAAGGTCATTAACATAGCTTTAAAATAATGTCAACTGATATGACCTATCAATGAATACTTTATGACTTACTCCACACTCTGTCCTTTTACAGTTTTGAAGAGTGATCTGTTAGCTTTCTAGGAATTATAGTTGCCTAAATTGTTCTGAGAAGATACTAAACCTTACCTCATGATCTTCTTGAAGAATAGATGGGGGCAGTATAGTAGCCAGAATCAGCAACAATGGGAATAATGTCATGTCTAGAAAACAAAGAAAAGAACCAAAGACATGCATTATAATGTTTAGACCATGGAGTTCTGAGTAGCACAGGTCTGGAGGAAGTAATAAGATTCATATTGCAGATTTATTAGCAATGTAGCAAAGAGGAAATACTATTAATAACATCAGAATGTTAATAATATCAACTCAAGAAGCTGCCAGCAGGTACAATAAAGAATTTCTGTGTACCAGCTCCAGCAGAGACCAGGATTGAGAAGGGTGAATGTAGCAGGTGATAAAACAAAGTTACTGTGTTCAGGAGGCAGTGTATAGGAGATATGTATCTCTCTCTCATCTCTTCTTTTCTTTCTTCTCTCTTCTTCTTACCAGTTGTTCTTTTAGGGCCACAGAGTTGATTTTTACATTTTTTTATTTTTTATTATGAATAAAGTCATATTTTTTTATCCGTGTATACCCTTGTTCAAGCTCCCTTCCCCCTCCTGCTCCTCCCAGTCACTCTCTCTTCTCCACATCACTTTATCTCCTCTCCAGCAAAGGCAGGAGGTCTCAAAGTCCCAATGTGGCTTAGTTCAGCATTCACTCCTGGTAGATCTGCTTTCCTCACCCCAACATCAAGACTGTGTCAGTCTGGAGGGAGTGTGATCCAAGGTGCCAGTCCAAGGTGTTTCAGATGACAAGCTGTTCCGTGGTTGTGGTTTGCAGCTTAGACATGCTTTGCTTTTTGCTTTTTTGTTTAGAGTCCACTAATGAGTGAGAATATCCCTTGTTTATCTTTCTGAGTTTGTGATACCTTGCTCAGGAAAATATTCTCCAAATTCATCCATTTGCCTGCAAATTTTAGGATATCATTTTTTTTTACTGCTGAGTAGTACTCCATTGTGTAGATGTACCACTGTTTGTCAAAACAATGATTATACCAGTCTATATTTGTGTTTCAAAAAATTATCTAATAAGTGACTATTTTCTCAACATGAATCAAAACATACTTAAAAGTCACAATTCAATGATTACAGTTCCAGGAGCAAATAACAGTTTAAATAGGTGGAGGAGGAAAGGCCTTTCATATTTTCTCATGGTCACTGCTGCAGATAATTAGAATCTAAAATTCTTAATTTAAAATAAACAAAACAAATTTCTTAGCAAATTATACTATAGTCTATTTTAAATCATATATATCCACATAATTTCTGTAACATTTATTTTATTTTTATAATCTAATGATTAACTCATAATGTGAAATCATGTCCTTTGTTGATTCTTTGTTTTTAAATTTGCATTTTTTAAAGATTTATTTATTATGCATACAGTACACAGAAGAGGGTATCAGATGTCATCATAGATGGTTGTGAGCCACCATGTGGTTGCTGGGAATTGAACTCAGGTCCTCTGGAAGAACAGTCAGTGCTCTTAACCTCTGAGCCATCTCTCCCCTTAAATTTGCATTTTTATGTCTATAAAAGCCTTAATATCTTCACTACAAAATAAACAGAAAATGTACCCAAATTCATTTTTTTCACTTTCCCAATCTTGGCCTTTATGTTCATCTCTAGAGTCTAATCCTTATCAATATTTATACTTTGAAATATGTAGTATATTACTTTTTCAATGAATGTATTTATCTTATTTCCTTTCCCAGATCATCTCAAACCATCAATGTTTTGTGGACAAAAGGGAACAAGTTGGTGAATCCAAAAACAACAATACCCATGATTTTATTTTTTAAGGGGGAAGTGGTGCTGTATCCACTTAACCAGAAACTGGAATTTTGTCACACAGTTTCTTTAGCCAAACAACAGTCATACAGTCTATTTGGCTAAATGGTGAGTGGCATGACCATTTCCCTTTTTAAAATTTTTTTAGTCAATAAATTTGAAATTACACTGACAGTGTTCTGATGCCTTGTGCTAATTGTTATGACTGGGAAAAGAAAAATAATAAGTAAGAAAATAAAAATTATCAATTCCAAATTAATAAGAAATGGCCAAACACTAGTGGAACCTATGTATTTCCTAAAAGCCTTGAGGAAAGTAGTTGAGACTTCTTCTTTGGAAGACTCATTATGAGCTTTACTTACAGCAAATATTTTTTCATTTAGATTACAAAACCCCAAAAAAAGGTAAGCTTGAATTCTGTCCCAAGAATGATCTGAAGCATTACAAGATAAAGGACTAACACAAATCCAGTAGAACTGTGAATGACATTCTATTAACAATCTAACCTTAATATTTTAAATTTGGTTTCTTATATAAAGCACTGTTTCTTCCAAGGCACTGTCTTTCCTGAATACCTATATCCACATGTACCTGGATCATAAGGACAATAGGAACATTTTATAAAATAATTGGTTCACATGTTGAGCTGTATGAATTTGTTTAACCAAAGCAGCAGCAGAAAAAACAAAACTAGAGGTGATAGTGATTAATGCAGTAATTCCTAAAATTAAAGTTCCCACACAACTTTAACCTCTGGATAAAGCATATACAACATTATTCATATAACAAGAATTAACACAACAACCTCCTGAAACATTAACAGAAAATAAAACATAAGGTGGTTAGCATAATATAACAAAAGTCTCATCTTTTACATTAGAAGTGATATAATTGGGATTAACAAACTGTGGTACAACTACACAATGGAATACTATTCAGCAGTAAGAAAAAATGATATCCTAAAATTCACAGGCAAATGGATGGATTTGGAGAATATCCTCCTGAGCGAAGTATCACAAACTCAGAGAGATAAGCAGGGGATGTACTCACTCACTAGTGGTCTCTAAACAAACAAAC
>PVIH01004414.1:55458-82093 GCA_004025045.1 Sigmodon hispidus
GATCCAAGCATTATTGGGCCAGTGTGACCATAGGACTGTCTGCTCCCTGCCAAGGGAGGGGATGGGGAGTTGCAGAGAAGAAAAATGATCAGATGTGGTGGGAGGGGGAAGAGACCTTCAATAAGGATATACAGGGATGGAAAAAAAATTCAGAGGGAAAGCTGAACACAAAGAAAATATATGTGTAGTAATCTTATTTTCATTTCCACCCTTGATAAGACATGCTTATGATTATTATCCTCTGTATAGTTATTGTTAACTCTTCAGCATTTTTAAATTCTTTTTACTGTTTTTTGATAAATACAAAATAAAGAAGGAAAAAAAAGAAGTGATATAATTGGTAAGAATACAATGTTTACAAATTATTTAAAATAAACTTTTGTTAGTCTAAAATTATGTTAAGAACCAATGGATTTACTGTGTCCATTTGCACAAGGAGATCCAACACATGCAGTTACAGCTCAAGATGTAATCCAATATTTATTCTTAGAAAGATAATCATAAAGAGTTATTTTGAAAGAGACAGCAAGTATTATGCTCTTGCACAGAAGTGGAAAAAGAATAAATGGGAGCGCCTCAGCTTGGCGAATGCCAAGCAGCAAGAAGTTCTTTATGAAACTTATATGGATCATAATGAATAATTTTTTTCTAATGAAAACTGTTTAATCATGTCTAGGGCCATTAACACCCTATTCAGTCAATTGTATAATCTGTAGTAGAATATGTTGGGAGCCAAAGCCTAATTTAGCCATATTTTAGCTCCAAAGCTAGCCATTTACCAGCAGTCTATACGCTAGATAGCCAAATACCAGAAGACTACACCCCTTATGTTTTAAGCTAAACCATGACTCCAGGCTTTCTCCTTGACCTTCTCAGATCAACAGGTGACATCCTCCAGGCCCTCAACTGATAACAGATAGATTTCCATATCAATTCTACCCTGTCTGTTATTTCCCCTCACAGGCTTGCCACATTCTTTTGAATATCCCACCCCTTTCCTCCCAGCTACCTGCATGGCAGATATTCTGTATAAATATTGGCTGAAACAATAAAGCTTAGAAGGACTTGATCAGAGATATTTGTCTTGTCCTTCTGTTCTTTGTGTTCCTGCCTTCCATTTGTTTCATTCCCAGGTTCAGGTCCATGCTGAAGACTCTACTGGCTAGGGAAAGAATAACTTATTGCTTTTGGAAAACCACAAACAAACCATAATGGATATCCAATATATGAATTAATATTATCCAAATATCATCTAGTAAATACAGCCTTTTTGCAAGGAGGAATAATAGAAGATAATCTTCTGGATAAAAATCATTACTGAACCCATAAGTTTAAGACTCCATTCATCTCAATAGATAAGTTGTTTCTGAGATGGAGAATCAGCATCTATTATTGTGTGTTGATATAAGAAAACACAGCCATTGGGGGGTGGTATCTGCATTACTATAGAAACAAGTGGAGAAAATAATTAACGTCTTTTTTACTTTAAAGTAATATAGAACTACTGTTCTCACCTCCCATAAGCTGTGTATCATTTGTGGCTACCTAACTGGTTCCTGTGCCCAGGTAGCAGGGTTAAAAAATGGTGGATCAGGCCAGCATTCCAAAAACGACTCCACTCCCGCTAAACAATGGAATCCAATAATAATTAAAAATAAAATTAACCATACCCATGTAAGCAAAGAGATTATAGCCAAGAAAAAATTAACTAGATTTCTTTTAAAAAATACTTTCTTCAATAATTTATTTAGCCAAACAACTAAGCTGTTTAATTTGACTCCATGTTGGAAAAACTTCTCACAGTAGTTTCTGCAAAGCAGCCTTGCTCATGTCTCATTGAGCAAAGACAAAGTAGAATAAAAGCAGCTAAAATATTTACAGCCATATCTGTAGAACTGAACATTTTGATGGCAGCAGTATGAAAGTAGTTTCTGAGTAGGAGAATCTCGCAGAGTTTCTTGTTTCATTTTTCCAATATGGGTGGAGGACATGACATGGCTGTCTTGTCTCTGAGATCATTTACATGGCCTGAAGAGGCGATCTGAGATCCAAATGAGTGATTCTACATTCTGAGAAAAAACACAAGCATATCCCCTCCCAGAGCTTAAGAGAGCATCTGATATTGTCCATTGTCCTGTTAGTAAGTTTTTTTTCCATTTTTAACATTGGTTTTTGTTTTGGTTTATCCAGTTTCCAATGAAAAGACATTAGAGAAACTCCCCCTGGATTAAGATTAAGAAAATTAGGTATAAAGAGAGCATGAAATAAAATATGATGAGAAGAAATGTATTTAAATTCTCTCTTCTGTAGTTTAATCTGATTTTTAAGGATTTGTTGTTTGTTCCACTATAGCTTTACCATGAAGATTGAATGAAATACCAGTAGTATGCTTAATAACAAACCTTTCACAAAATAAGGCAAAAGCATTGCCAGTATAGTCAGGGGCATTATCAGTTTTTAAATGTTTTGAAATTCCTGCATTACAAAAGCAATAAAAAGGGTGTTGAGAAATGTTTCTAAAAGTTTCTCCTGTACAGACAGAAGCACTAATAAGATGTAAAAAGCTATCAACACACACACACATGAACATAGGATAAATTTCGAAAAGTATTTACATGAGTCACATCCATTTGCCAAAAATGATAGACGATAATTCTCTGCAATTAACTTCCAATTTTTTTTTTTTTTTTTTTTTTTGTAAAGAAGGTACAAATTCAGAACAATTGGGAACATTGCTTAACAATCTGTCTAACAGATTTCTGAGTTAGGTCAAACTGATGTCGGAGAGCCTGTGAATTTTGATGACGTAAAACATGGCTTTCCATTGCCTCTTGTATGGCAGCCATTACTATAGATTATGTATTGCCAATCCTTCAAAACTTCAAGAAGAGTTAAGTATTAATCAGCTATATAAGGAATGGTAATAGAAGAGACCTCTTTTCCACACAATTCTCTACTCTGTGTTCTTCCTTTTATTATGAGCTGGGCAACTAAAGCAGTATATGGAGAAACAACCTGCTTTTTTTTTTTTTTTTTGGAGTCACAGGTAAATGTATCCATCCTAAAGGAGCTTGTTGCCATAAAACCCCTATGGAAGTAAGAGGAGTTGCCAAAATAATAAATTTCCAAGGGTTAATATAATCTATTCTTTCAACACTACAATTAGACATAGCCTGTTCTATCAAGTGATGTGTTTTTTGAGCTTCTGGAGTAATTGTTTGTGAAGATGTGAGATTAGGAGCCCTTTTAGAAATATCAAATAAGGGATTTTAATTAGCAGTTGTTAAAACCTTAAAAAGGATGTACCTAATTTATCTTGCCTAAAATTTTTTGAAAATCATTTTAAAATTACTTGTTTTAGAAATTTTTAGTTTATGGGTTCCTGGAGTAATAATATCCGTTGTAATTAATCTCACAAATCAGACAAAGGTGGGTGGGATCAATTGCATTTCTCAGGAGCTATCTGCAAGCCATAAGGTTGTAATGCAACAATAATCCTCTCTAAGTCAATCTGTAAAAGAGCTCAATCTTCAAGAGGGAGCAAAATATCATCTATATAATGGATTATACTTGAAGAGGGAAACTCTTAATGAAACTTTATTAATGCCATATCAACAAATTTTTGACACAAAGTAGGACTATTTTTATATCCTGTGGTAAAACCTTCCATTGATATCTTTAATATTTTTTTTTCAAAATTAGTGGAAGGGACACTAAAGCAAACCTTTTACAATCTTAATAGTAAAGAACCAGTCTTGTAAATCTATTATCACAACAAAATGTTGAAGCGTTGCCAGTGGGGATGGAAGACCAGGCTATAAAGGCCCCATGTTCTCTTGACAAACATGATTTGGCCACCTGATTCCAATCACTAAAAGTTAACTATGAAGATCCTAAATTATCCACCAAAGTTAACACATAAGGAGCAGTGGGCCCATATGCTATAATTGCCTGTTCTAATTCTTTAATTAATTTATGAAGTGAAGGCTCCCACACAGGCATTTCTTCACATTTGTATCAAACATTTCTGAGTAATATCTAACAGAAGCTTCCCCTGGTCTAGCATCTTCTCTAATTGCTGCAGCAAAACCTACAGGCTCCTTTGGCTTTGTTTTAAGTTTCTTTTGAAAGAGATTATACCTAGTCCTCCATAAAACTTTCAATTTCCTCTTCCTCTCCATTACTTTCTATTTGAAAAGACTCCTCATTCTTCTTGTCTCTTTACTCCTCTTTTATTATTTGCCTCATTTTCTAATAGATCTTTAAATAAAAGAGGAGAATTTGATCTATTTTGAGGAGTTGTTTCTGTAGACTTTTTAGATTTAGGTAAGTCCTCAAGTTCCATAGGAGCCAAAGCCTGCTTTATTAATGACCAATGAGCTAAAGCATCTACATGCATGATTTGTGGCCCATTGGACTCATACTAAAACCTAATATTTTCTCCTACTTTATCTCAGTTATTAATACTTAGGGAGCCTTGGTTAGGAAACCAAAGACTAATCTCATACACAAACTATAAAACTCAAAAACTTGTTTTTATTGATTTTATTTCTTTCTTTTTCAAAATGTTTTAAAATATCAACCAAAAGTCTCCTTTTCTCAGACTCTGCCTGTCCCATTGTATTAATTTGTCTTTTCTCTCATATAATCTTGAGACTTTTGACCAGAGGTCTGCACCCTAAGGTAGCCCTCACCACATGAGAATTGCCTTATTAATACTTACTTTACTCCAAGTTTCCTGTAAGGGTGCCACTTATGCTGAGGACCCACTCCAGCAGAGATCAAGACTTGAGGAGGGTAGATGTAGTAGGTGATATAAAGAAGTTACTGTGCCCAGGAGGCAGTGTATAAGAAAGAAGACATGTATCTCTTTCTTCTCTCTTCTTCTCTGTTGTTCTCTTTCTTTCAGGGTGACAGAGTTTATTTTTATATCTCTAATCAATGATTATATCAGTCTATATTTGCATTTCAAAAAATATCTAATACGTGACTATTTTCCCAATATGAATCGAAACAGCCTTAGAAGTTATAATTCAATGATCACAGTTCCTGGAGCCAGTAGAAAAGTTTAACTATGTGGGAGGCCTTTCATATTTTCCCATGGTCACTGCTGCCCAATTAGAATCTAAAATTTTTAACTTATAATAAGCAAAACAAAATTTCTTATCAAATTATACTGTAATCTATTTTAAACCTTATATATATCCTAATTTATATATCTATATAATTTCTGTAATCTTCGTATCTTTCTTAATTTTATTATCTTCTAATGATTAACTCATAATGTGAAATCATGGGTTTTTTTGATTCTCAGTTTTCAAATTTGCATTTTCTATCTATAAATGCCTTAAAATCTTTACTACAAAATAAGCAGAAAATGTTCCCAAACTCATTTGTGGATTTTTTTTTTTCTTTTGTACTCCTCAATCTTGGTCTTCATCTCTATCTCTAGGGTCTAGTTAGAACATCCTGTTCATCCATTTCATCAATATTAATACTTTCAAATGTGCACTTTATATTACTGTTTTCAATAAATGTATCTATCTTATCTACTCTCCCTTATCATCTCAGATCATCAATATGTTCAGGGAAATAGAGAATAAGTCAATGAATCAGAAAATCACTATCCAAATGATTTCATTTTTTAAGTAACAAAACTAAAGGAGGAATGGTTCTGTATACACTTAACCAGAAACTGGAACTTTGTCATGCAGTCTCCTTAGCTGTAGTCTATTTAGCTAAATGGTGAATAATGGCTCCAAGGAATAAATCAAAATGTCTACCCAAAACACCCAAAGCATGCACCTATAAATGTTCTGGGCAATTAGCTTCTTCTCTCCCTGTCACACACTAATCCATGTAGGCCTTGTCTTCAAATTCTAGGAATTTAGGAATTCTTCCTTTATCCTTTCAAAAGTAGCAAATACTCCTAACTATTGCCATGACAGGGCACTACCTGATTGATTAAACTTTGTTGGATATTTTAAGCTGTCTATTATATGATATTTTTGTCATTCATTCATAAAAAGTTTTTCTTTTACTTTATTTTCTTTTTTGGGATAAGATTTTGCTATATGGCCCAGTGTAGCTTTAAACTTACAACTTTGCCTCAGAGTCTCAAGTGCTAAGAAATATCTGTGTACTATCACACATAACTCTACCATATTTTGAAATCAATAGCCTTAAGTTAGCTCATGTGTGCAGTGTATTAACACATTTGCTCTTATAGTCTGCTCCATAATAGTAAGACTGAACCTCTAAAATCTTAGACTTTGATTATTATATATATTATATTTTACATATAATAACATATTTACCATTACCTATAATGATAAATATATAATAATGGCATGTTTGACAATGGGGAAACCACTTAAATAATTTGAAACACATTGTCTTATTAAGGATATTAAGGAAAATACACACATACTTAAATGTATGCTAGTATGCATGTCTGTGTATATGCATGCCTGTGGAGACCTGATGAAGACGTTAGGTGTCCTCAATTGCTCTCTCCCTTATAAGCTAAGACAGCATCCATCAGGGAGCCCAGAGCTCACCATTTCAGTTAGTCTGGCTGCACAGCTTGCTCTGGAGAGTCTTTGTCTCTGCTTTCTGCCTGCACTAAAATTATTAGCATGTGATCACCCACATCTGCTTTAACATGGGTTCTAGTGATTTAAACTCTGACCCAAAAGTTTGCATAGCAAGTGCATTTACTACTGAGAAAAATTGCCAACACTTACAGTTTGCTTTTAAAGATTTCTCCTAACCAGTAAGAAAAGTTTATTTTTACTCTACTATTAATAAATGTCTGTATAGATGTGTGAAATACATAAATAGGTTATACTTAAAAAAGCACCCTTTACCCTAATTTAGGAACACAAAATCTTATAGTCTATGTTACTTGTTATGTTATTCTCTTTGGGCCTTGTTTAAAACTCATAAAATTTACTCAGGAGATCTTTATATCCTCTTCCCAGAGGAATCCATAGATGTTTCTCTTAAGTTTCTCCCGTTATCTAGCTGCTCAGGGTTTGTGAACTGTAACCTGATTATTCTTTGTTTTATGACTAAAATCCATCCACTTATGAGTGAATACATACCCTGTCTATCTTTCTGGGTTTGTGTTACCTCACTCAGGATGATACTCTACAGACACATTCATCAGTCTCCAAATTTCAGGATGTCATTTTTTTTTTTTTTTTTTTTTTTTTTTTTTTTTTTTTTTTTTTTTTTTTTTTTTTTTTTTTTTTTTTTACTGTTGAATAGTATTCCAGTGTGTACATATACAATTGTTTTAATCCAATTTTTAGTTGAGGGGCATCTAGGTTGTTTCCAGGTTCTGACTATTTTAAATAATGCTGTTATGAACACAGCTGAGTGAATACCCTTGGGGTAAGAATGTGCATCCTTTAGGTATATGACTAATAATGGTATTGCTGGATCATTGGGTAGATTGATTCCCCACTTTCTAAGGAACTGCCATAATGATTTCCAAAGGGGCTGTACAAGTTTACATTCCCACTAGCAATGGAGGAGGGTTCCTCTTGTTCCTCATCCCCTCCAGCATAGTATCTCATAATTGTTTTGATTTGCATTTCTCTGATGGCTAAGGATCTTGAACAACTCTTTAATTGTCTTTTAGGTAGTTGAAAATTTTCTGTTGCGAATTCTCTATTTATCTATGACCCTCATTTTTAAATGGATTACTTAGTTTTCTGACCTCCAGTTTCTTGAGTTCTCTATATAATTTTAATTTTTAATCTTCTGTCCAATGTAAGGTTGGTGAAGATTTTTTTTCCATTCTTTAGGTTGTTGTTTTGGGATCATATGAGGGAGCTAGCAAAATTAGGTGGGAAGAGATCATGAGAGAAGGAGATAGTTGAGTGGGAGGAGCAACCGAGAAAGAAAACAAAAAATAGATATCTTGGGAAAGGGAGCCATTGTGGGATTAGAGAGAAACTTAGTGCTAGGAAAACCTTCAAGAACCCACAAGATGTCCCTGGGCTAGGGCTCCAAGCAATAGAGAAGGTGCTTAAACTTCCCCTATTATCAAATTAATGACCACCCTAATTGTCATTATAGAACCTTCATCTAGCCAAACACTGGGTTGAGTGCCTGGTCCAGCTCAAGAAAGTAAGGAGAGAGTATATGAGCAAAGGGATCAGGATCATGAAAAAGAGATGGCTAACCCAAGCTATTGGGAGCTCACTGACTCTGAAATAACAGCTGAGAAACCTTCTTGGAAAGGACCTAAACCCTCAGAATGTAGACTACAGTCAAATAGAGTGGTAAGTATGTGGAGTCTCTTGAATTAGGGTCAGAGTTTATTCCTGGTGCATGAACTGACATCTCAAAGCCCATTCTCTGCAGAGGAACACCATACTCAGCCTTGATACTGGGGGTTGGGGGAGGAAAACTCAATACTACCTCAACTGGATAAGCCAGACTAAACTGCCTCACCTTGGGATTACTTGTCCTCTCTTGGGAATGGATAGGGGGATAGGATGGGTGGTGGGTAGGCTGAGGGAGGACAGGGAAGAGGGAAGAGAGAGGGAGCAGTGGTGGGTATGAGAAAATTTAAAATATTTAAATTTAAAATATTACTTAAAAAAGAAAAAAGAAAACTTATGAAAATTTAGTAGGGAGATACTCTGACACAATATTCCATTTTTCACATGAACAATCCTGGTGTTAGAGATTTAATACTGAGGTGTCATAGAAATGCATGGCACAACTGCAATCTTAGCACACTGACTCTGTGGCTTTCAAGCCTGCAGTTCCAAGAGCCAGAGAGGACTTAGAGGATTATGTAGACAAAAAAATATGTCAATCAAACCCCAGCAGAAATATGCGGGGTGAATGTATTACAGGAAGAATCACATGTTGACTAGTCATATTCTTCTGAGTATCTACTGTAATATTTTCTAAATTCCAATGTTACATGTAATCTTCACTCATTGCCTTGTCATGTTTCTCTAAGCTATAAGCAGTCAATGCAGAACATAAATTCTACCAAACTGTCAGAAGTCAATCTGGACAGATATCTTGGGAGAACAACAGCATTTGTCAGTTCCTGAAAAGCATTATTTCTCTTCATTTTCCAAGAACAAATATCCCTTCTTCCTAAAATTTTTTAAGCAGTGGCACTGGAATTCTGAGCTGTGACTGATCTACAGTACTTGAAATTTCTGACACTTATTTCTACAATTTGTCCTTGTCTTTTGTAAAATGAGCTGTTTCACCTCAAGGATGGAGATTTAGCACAAAGCAGTCTATTATCTAATAGCTCTCAGGATTGATATATGTCATAACTGACTGCTTTTGATGCAACACTAGAAGTTTAGCTAGATTGGCAGGCACTGTAGCTTTAGATGTCAACTAGCTGAGTATCTTTTATTTATTTTTTACATTAGTATCACATCATTTATTTTTTAAAACCTTTACAATTGCTAACTGAAGGTTATAATCTTGAAAATCTTATATCTCAAGTCATAATTTTAATTTTCAAGGCTACATCATTTCCCAAATACTATTTTCTCTTTTTTGAAATCTTTTATTTTTATTTTTTATATCAAACTTTATATAAAAAAGCAAAACATTCAGGATAGCTAAAAATGACATACAGTAATAAAACTTATCTGTTCTCTAAAACTCATAAAACATAAAAAAAAATGTAAAACTTGCTGGCTATCTTTTAAACACATGAAGAAAAGCATCAAAAAATGCCCTTTGGAATTAAAATTATCCAATGTCATATAATTGTTTTAATTGACATTCATTAACATCATGATATTCTAATGTTCTCCAAAAACATTTCTTATCTGCCTCAAACACAAATATCTATGAGGAAAACTGATTTATCATATAAGATATATACAATTTATACATGTAAAGAACCTACAAGCTACCTGAGTATATTCATCTATAATAAAAAATTTAAATGTCTTATTTTCTGCTTGTCTTGAATGTACTGTATGAGCCAGTTATATATTCTTCTGATGATCACCAGTAACACATTTATTTCGAGTTTAGTACTATAATGTTAATTTGCCTTTTTAAAATTATTAGTAAGACTACCTTCTAATCCATAATCTTATAATATTTGCATTCATGTACAGAAAATACTTGCACTCATAAATTATTATTCTAGGTAAATAACTCAAATATAACTTCTTTGAAAAGTTATAGACATTATTTTTTTATTTCAAAACAGAAACTTCCTTCCCACACCTCTGGGGATAAAAGCATTTCCAGGATAACAAACAAACTACTTAGCTTTACAAGACTAAATAAAAACAATTGTTCTCAATAAAATTATCAGTAGGGTTCTGACAATAGTCCAGATGTACAATCATTAATTATAACATTTATAATGCCTATGCATTTATAATGCATAGGCACCAGACATTCTTAAAGTAAAGGAGTGCTACTTACTGCTGCTGTTTGAGAAGAATGAGAAATTTCCTCTGCTGGGAGAAGAAAGGTAGTGACAGACAAGAGTCGGAACTCTCTTTATGTACTCTACCTATTTCCTGTTTTGGCACAATCTGATTGTGCAAGCACATCTTGGTTAGTAAAATATGACAAAGGATCTGTCATGCCAGATTTTATAGCTGGTCATCTAACTGAAATTATGACCTCATGTGGTGACTCTGTATATGATTACTAAAAACAAATTATTAGAGAACTTTACTATCTCTTTGGTGCTCATCTAAATATAGTGTATCTACATATTTATCAGTAGATGCTTTGAAAGCTCTTAACAAACTCATTTTTATCTTATCAGAGCTGTAGTTGTCTTTTAAGGGGGATGCAGAGATAAGTCAGTGGTTAAGACTAACTTACTCCTCTTTCTTAACCCATCTCACTGCTGCTTGTAACTCCAGCTACAGGACTTGACATCTTCTAGTCTCCCTGAACACTTTACTCACATGCATTTACTTCTTACACAGAAGCAAATATATACACATACATGTATAATTTAAACTTTCATTTTAAGAATAAGTGTGAGCTCATACTTTTCATAATCTCTAGAGAATTCAAAATTTCTTCATAGATATTCAAAGCATTCTTGGAAACAACCTAGATGCCCCTCAACTGAAGAATGGATTAACAAACTGTGGTACATCTACACAATGGAGTACTACTCAGCAGTTAAAAAAAAAAAAAAAAAAAAAAAAAAAAAAAAAAAAAAAAAAAAAAAAAAGATATCCTAAAATTTGCAGGCAAAAGAATGAATTTGGAGAATATCCTTCTGAGTGAGGTATCACAAACCCAGAAAGATAAGCAGGGGATGTACTCACTCATTAGTGGACTCTAAAAAAACAAGAAAACAAACAAACAAAGCAAAGCATTTCCAAGCTGCAAACCATAACCACTGAACAGCTTGGGATCAGAAACACCTTGGACTGACTACTTTGGATCCTACTCCCCCTAGAGGAACACCTGACTCAGTCTTGATGTTGTGGGGAGAAAGCTGGATTTGCCAGGTGGGGAGGCTGAACTAAGCAATATTGGGACCTTGGGACCTTGGGACCGCCTGCCCATGGGGGGAATGGGGAGATGTGGAGAAGAGAGAATGACCTGATGTGGTGGGAGGGGGAAGGGACCTTGAATAAGGATATACAAGGATAGAAAGTGTGACTTCTTTATTCATAATAAAAAAAGAAAAGATATTCAAAGCATCCATACCTTGATAATAAAAGTGCTCCAAACATTAATGAATCATGTGAGAAAAAAGTTGGCTTTACTAACCTATGAAGAGTAACTGATTCTGTGCGAAATTCTCATGAGAAGTGGACCTTGGGATCACCTGTCCTGTTGGGGAGGAGATTAATGGATAGGGAGAAGAGAGAGTGACTAGGAGTGGAAGGAGAGAAAAGGGAGTCTGAAAAAGCGGATACATGGATAAAAAATATGACTTTATTCATAATAAAAAATGTGAAAAAAAGAAAGGCTAAGATATCCTGGCTTATGATTTCTACTTTATGAATTTTTTATTTAATATTTTATGATTATTAAATATGCTATGATATATAAAAATGCTATAGTTCATGAAATAACACAGATACATTCATGCATCAAAGTGACATTAGTTTTTCAGTTTGGTTGTTCCCTGACAATTTTGTTTTCTCATTTATGACCATTTTGTGACATTTTCTTCATTGACATGTATTATAGCAAATGTTAATTTTTCATAACCCATGTTTAGTTTTTGGTAGGAAAGTTGAACTGGCAAGCTGATTCTTTGTCTATGCTATATGCATTCCATTAATGTTATAATAAAACTTGTAACTGAGTTTGTGTAATTTGTTGAGGAAACATAATTCGAAAGGAAGGTGTATGGAAAGGAATGAATAAATCTAGACATGGAATGTCAAAAATCTAGAGAACAATATACATCTCGTTAAGTCTAAATGTTTATTAGTTTACTACAAACAAAATGCTTAATGTTCTAGATAATCCCCTCAAAAAATATCTTCTAATTTTACAGGAGTATGGGATAATGTATGATAATTCAATTCTTGTGTACAATGTGAGATGATAAAATCAAGGTAGTTAGCATTTTTGTCTTTATCATCATGACTTCATGATTTCAACTTGTAGTTTGTATCTCCTAGTTATTGTAATATATATAACAAGTCATGATGGCTACCCCTTTGTCACCATCATAACTTATTATTTTTATCTGTGTTTGAGAACCTGCTCTCCAACCTTCCTCTGCTGTACACCATTGCCATTGATAGTTGTGCCAAGGCAAATTGCTTTTTTCCTTTAATAAAAATATTATACATTTAATAAATACATTTAAACAAGGATTCTGTGACATTACAATAAATATCTGGTATATCAAGACATAATTACAACACAAGCCAATGCTACTAAACAAAACAAATAAATAACAGGAATTATTTTAGTTTTAATACTCAGCAGCTAAGAAGTGCCCAGTAGGGCAATCTAACATGGATAACCTGAGAATGAAAGCACTTCTCTAAATATATATAAGTATTCAGTGGATTTTCTTCTACAGTTTCACCACACTCTCCATTTTGCTCATTATGTGTCGAGTTACTCATTATGTGTGAGTCAGAGCAATTTTATCTATTGGTTTAAATATGTAACCTAAATTATGGAAAAATAATTTTATGTTACTGTTCTTTTAATCTATCAAATTATGCTCACTAAACAGACCCAAAATAGTCCTTTTTTTTTTTTTTTTTGGTGGTTGATAACCATTTCAAGATGCAGGACAGGCTTAAATACTGATACCACTAAATCATCTTATTTCATTTTCCCTGATAAGTTTGCAAGTCAATAGAGATAACCACAGTATAAATAATATTTCTTTTTCTGTATTGATTCATAGAGCAGTGTTCTTACCTATTTTATGAAAAAACTTTTGCACATTTTATAACATATTGGTTAATCTTTGATCTTAACTTTTATGGCTTTCGTTCTCTTTTGGGCTGGTTTTAAATTTGTCAGGAAGAAAGTTAAGGTCACTGAAGAAAATAAATGCTACTTTTTTGGATAGATAAGCTCAAAATAGCTGGTTGTTTAATAAAATCAAAAAAGCACAGCTAATATATTCATTTAGAAATAGATACCTGATTGATTAAATCATGCTGTATTGATTTTTTTTCTCATCTATGGTAAGAAACAAATATTTCAAACTGCATGTCACAGTAAATATCATTCACAATAAATATGCCTTCCCCAGGATGATGAGGTTTCCTGGGAAGGTGGTTCTTGTTGACCCAAGGAAATCTTTTGATCAGGACCAAAAAATAAGCACTGTTGGCCAACACATACAATATCTGAGGACCAAGTCTTCTTGGAGTCCTTCCTGCTGTCTATTTTCTTTGAGATACACAGATAAAATCTAACATATTATGACATTTGTAGTGTTATAAAAGAATATATCATAAAAGTAATATTGAATAATTTAGACATTTATATTGTATGTGCCTCACTCATTAACATATACAAAGTTGAGCATGAAAACATTTTCATAAGTACATACTAAATATTGAATATCTAAACCAAGAGGAAATGAGAAAGAAGAGGAGGAGAAGTAGGCCAGTTTAGATGGCCAAGGACAAAGAAGGGAGAAATAACAGTAAGAATGTTTGAAAAAACCTCTAAAGAATGATGTTATTTCATTTTTTTCTAAAATCATATATAATACATATAAGTAAATGTATATATACATGCATACATATGTATGCATGCATATTTATGTGCACTACTATATATAAATGTAGTTGTGCCAGTGAAGCTGACTATCCAACAAAAGCTCAAGTAGAAGGCATTAGAAAGTTTTGTTGAATTTTTGGTCAGGGGAGTCCAAATGACTTCCCAAACAATATAGGCTAATTGCTGTTACCCTTTATTACTGCACAGAAATTAAAGATAAATCTGTTTCTGAAGACATAGCATATTTCAGATATAGGGCTCTATCTGAGCTGCCTCTGATCTGAAAGCTTCCTACCAGAAGTTGTTATGCAAGATGCCAGTGGAGAATAATAATCAGGAGTCTTAATCAGCTGTTATTCAACCACAATAATGACAAACATAAGATTTCCTTAAAGGTACATAGCAGCACTCTTATGTTGGCTGTAACCATCAACTATCATATTAGATGTAAAAAGTCCCCTCCACAAAGATAAATCATTCTTGGAACTAGAAACATGGCCAGCTATCCAGAGCTTTTTAGATCATCGATCTGAGAGGAGATTTTCTTTTTTATTTTAGATTAAGAAATTGAATTATTATTTGAGAATTTCATTTATTATTGTATTTTTATCAACTATTTCCCTTCTCCTTCCTTTAGTTCCTCCTGTCCCTCCCTATTTTTCACATGTTTTCTTATTACTTAATTATTATTATTAGATATAAGCATAAAATAAAACCTCTAGAATTCATCTAGTGTTGTTTGTTTAGAGCTGACTGCTCGTGAATTAATAAATTGTTGATTAAGGTACCAATAACTTAATTAATTAGATCATCAGTTCTCCTTCTTGGAGAAGACTGTTTCTTCCTCTCTCTGAGCAGTCATTGCTGTACCTTTTCATCTATGAGTCGGACATCTTAGGATTACTTCATCCTTGTTAACAAGTTAGTCAGGATGTTTTGAACAACTGTTGACTATTGTAAGCATACATAAAATAATTCTAAATCTTAATACTAGATGTGGCATGCACAAATGGGTTTAGGAAAATCATTTTATATTATCTTGATTCTTTTTTTTTCAGTATAATTCAGTTTTATTTAACACAAGTATGTACACATTAATTTTAGACACATATAGAGTTTACTAAACAGAGTCATCTAGAAACGTCCAAGGGTACAGAAATTTTCATTCATTCACTATATGCAGTTCAAACATGACAGTGTTTTCATAGAGGTGTCACATCACATCATCTTTTACTTATATATTATCAGTAAAACCACATAAGTTTTTATACTTATAAGGACAAATCCAAATGCTGTGTCAACAAAATCAATGAACCAGTACAAGCGCACACTGGAATGACAATACAAAGTTTGCCTCAGTGGTGAGAAATATAAGTTGAGATGAAGCTGGGAACAGTGGTTGTCAAACAGTCAAGGATAGCATTGTGCTAATAAAATGTGTTATGTCATCAGTCAGGGACTCTTCCAGCATGAAGCTTCATATGCACAGAGTTTTATAGTCCTATGCTCTTCTGACTGTGCACAGAGGGCATAGAAGGAGTGACCTGGATCTAACACAGATTTGTCCCTGTGACCTCACTGTTTTCTCCCCATCTTCATGATAGGCACTGTCTGTTGTTGCTCTCCAGTCCTGCATCACTTTCCTCATGTATGGAACACTTTGCTTAAAAAAAAATGACTAAGGTGTATGTTTGTCCTGTCATTCCAAATGGTTTACTTCCTCCCTCTGAAGTTCATAAAGTAAACCTGTGCTTGGTAGACAGCAGTCTCTGTGGCCCACTGCACATTTCCATTTCCATCATACATTCATCACTTTGTTCACCAAAGTCTACACTGTACAGTTCTTGATTTCCTTCTAGGAAGTGACATATATAATCATAAATATACATGCATGTGAAATAAATTCATCTTTGAAAGAGCCCCAACATTAAAAACCAAGGGACAGTACAGAGTTGTCACCAATGAAAATAACATATGTTGGTAGGCAAAAGACATTCTGAAGATATTAGCCTCTTCACACATTCTTTATAGTTCTGTAAACTATATATTTATTCACAGACCTTGATCCTACTTTTCTACATATTATACAAACTTTGACAATCTATGAGTTAAGACTAAATTATCTCATTATCATTTTAGTTCCACTGTTAATATTACATATTTTCTCTGAATTCAATAACTCCATCTATATTTTTGTAAATGATTAACCAATAAACAAATCACCCTCCTACTGTTAATATATATCAGATTTTTAGGAACAACTCATACAAAATACTACATTATGGACTTTTTCTTCTATCACAATAAGAATGACATAATTTGACACAAGAAGGTGGAATTAAAGCCTGTGTTGGAACACAGTGAACGTTTTCACTGGAGTGTCAATTCAAATAGACTGGTGGTTTCCACGCTTTTCTGTACACTCTGAACAATGTGTCTACATAGTTATTAGATTATTTAAAGGAAATGCTTTCCTAATATTCTCTCATTGGTCAGTATCTGGAAAGCTAGATTGAAATGATCACTTGGAAGTGACATAGCCATGCACATGAGAATTGAAGGCTGTCAAGTTCCCAAAGAGGCCTGCTATGAGCAGAAGAATGTACAGTGATGCACGGGAGACTCCACTGTACAAGATGTAAGTTCCCTTAGAGGGTTAGCAAGTCACCACATGTCAAGTAGGGGTGATCTGTATGAAATATACTAACATTTAAGCAGGAAATAAGCATTTAGAAAGCTAGCTATCTGGAAAATTATTTTCTAATAGGAAAAAAATACATATGTATTTTAACATTTTCTCATTAATCTCAAATCCAGGTTGGTGTTATGGAGAAGATAGTGGCTAAATTCTAGGGAATGGAACTGAGTAACTGCCTAGCAGGAAGAACTCAATGTAAACATGGAAGAGGTTTGGTAAACAACAGTGAGTTTGGATATCCAAAGGGAAGTAATTTTATTAATGAGGACACCACATCGCCCAGAATCCAGGTCAGAGCTGAGCTTTCAGGGCTGACAATGAGGATCAGGGCTGGGATGCAATCACAGTAGTTATTGATTTTCAGGCTTTTATTACAGCAAGCAACAAGAGCATCTCCAGGAGCCACCAGCTCTCCCTCCCATCTCTGGCACAAGTGGCCACATGAGATGGCCACATCCTGCTGAGTGGTATGTGTGCCTTTAAATAGGCTGCCCATGCGGAATCTGCTCCCTAGAAGCAAGCACAAGTGTCAGGGACCTGGCCATGCCCCTGCATGGCATTGACGGCAGGTAGCAAAGGAAAAGACCAGTATTAGTTAAGGCAGCACAGCATTGGCTTAGACAATATAGAATTAACAGGCAGCCAGAGTAGCAGACAGCAGTGTTAGACCATGAAACGGTGTTCCTTCCCATCATGGGCCATAAGGATAACATTCCCATTGGAAGTCCAGATGAGGCGGGCCAGCCTAAGGGCGTTGTGGGAGCCAGGGGATGCTGGTTGTACTGGAGGTACCTGGTAGGTCTTAATGCAGTGCAGCTGAGGTGCTGAGTTCAGCATACCAATGCTTCCCAGGAGTGATGTGTTCATCTGCCAGAAAGTAATGAGCCTGTCAGTGTTTGAGTAGATGGCTAGGTAACGCCCATCAGGAGCAAAGGACACGGCAGTGATTGGCCCCTTGTGCCCATGGATAGTCTTCTTCAAAATCATTCCAAGCTCATTTCTCCCTTACTGTGTATAAAGTGGTAGCAGCAATTGAGAGGTAGGACACTCTTTATTGTATGTGCAAAATTGGGGAAGGCAAGTGCCTTGGTTTTAGTCAGGAGAACAGAAGGTAAGCAAGCAGACCTAAATTGCAATACTAAATAGAATAAGGTCCATACAGTGCTTCATACTAGTAGCACATCTGGACAACTAGTGAAGCTATTGTTGAGTCTATAGAGATGAGGACAGTAGTTAATTTTAACTAAAAAAGGGAGGTACCAAATAAGGATATAGAATGAACAAAGACCTTAAGATCAGAGAGAAAAGCTGATTGTTGTAAATAAAAAGTAAATCAGTCTGTCTGGCTCAAGAGGAGGCCAGAATAGCCAGCAGGTTAAAGTAGAAAACCATGGCATGAGCAAATTTTACTTTGGAAGTATTATGAAATATCATTCATATTACATGGCGTAGTATACATTATAGAATCAACATTTCTATTAATAGATTTTTACCTAAAAACCATTATGGAAAGTTTCAAATTATATCAAGAAAAATAGAACAGAACTGAAAGTATCAGTCATGATTACCTTTGTGATTAATCACAGTTGCATTATCTTGAGCTACTGTCTTTCTCTTCCTGAACTACTCTAACTTTAAACTTTATATTTTTTTGTATACTTTTTTTTATTATTATAATTATGAACAAAGAAGTCACGCTTTCTACCCCTATATATGCTTATTCAAGGTACCTTCCCCCTCCCACCACATCAGATCACTTTTTCTTCTCCACAACTCCCCATCCCCTCCCTGGGCAGGTAGCAGACAGTCCCATGGTCTCACTGACACAATATTGCTTAGTTCAGTCTCCACTCCTGGCAGATCCAGTTTTGTCCCCCCTCCCTCAAGAGCGAGTCAGGTGTTCCTCTAGGTGGAGTGGGATCAGAAGAGTCAGTCCAAGGTGTTTCTGATCCCAAGCTGTTCAGTGGTTGTGGTTTGCAGCTTGGGCATGCTTAGCTTTTTCTTGTTTGTTTAGAGACCACTAATGAGTGAGTACATTCCCTGCTTATCTTTCTGAGATTGTGATACCTCGCACAGGAATATATTCTCCAAATCCATCCATTTTCCTGCAAATTTTAGGATATCATTTTTTTCTTACTACTGAATAGTACTCCATTGTGTAGATGTAATACAGTTTGTTAATCCATTCTTCAGTTGAGGAACATCTAGGTTGTTTCCAGGTTCTTGCTATTACAAATAATGCTCCTATGAACATCGTTGAGCTAATGCCTTTGGAGTATGACTGTGCATCATTAGTGGGGAGATTGATTCGCAATTTTCTGAGAAAACAACATACTGCGTTCCAAAGTGGCTGAACAAGTTTACACTCCCACCTACAATGGAGGAGTGTTCCCCTTGCTCCGCATTCTCTCCATCTTAGGCTGTCATCTGTGCCTTTTATCTTAGCCAATGTAACAAGTGATGCGTGGAATCTCAAAGATGTTTTGATTTGCATTTCTCTGATGGCTACAGATGATGAGCACTTTTTTAGATGCCTTTCAGCCATTTGTAATTCCTCTGCTGAGAATTCCCTTTTTGGATCTGAACCCCATTTTTTAATTGGGTTATTCAAGGTTTTGGGCTCCAGATTCTTGAGCTCTTTATATATCTTAGAGATCGATTCTCTATCACTTGTTGGGTTGATGAAAAACTTTTCCCATTTTGTAGGCTGTCGTTTTGTCCTATTGACAGTATCCTTGACGTTGCAGAAGCTTCTTAGCTTCAGGAGATCCCACTTATTTATTGTTGGTCTTAGTGTCTGGGCCACTGGTGTTATATTTAGGAAGTGGTCGCCTAGGCAATTCGTAGAAATGTATTTTCCACTTTCTTTTCTATCAAGTTCAAAGTGACTGGGTTTAACTTGAGGTCTTTGATCCACTTGGATTTGAGTTTTGTGCAGGGTGACAGGCATGGATCTATTTGCAATTTTCTACACACTTCCATCCAGCTATGCCAACACCATTTGTTAAATATACTATCTTTTTTCCATTGAATGCTTTGGGCCTCTTTGTCAAAGATCAGGTGTTCATAGGTTTTTGGGTTAATGTCTGGATCCTCAAATCTATTCCATTGATCCACAAGTCTGTTTTTATGTCAGTACCAGGCTGTTTGTATTACTGTAGTTCTGTAGTATAACTTGAAGTCAGGGATGGCGATACTTCCTGAGATTCTTTTGGTGAGTAAAATTGTTTTGGCACTCCTGGATTTCCTGTCATTCCAAATCAAATTGAGTATTGTTCTTTCAAGGTCCAAAAAATATTATGTTGGGATTTTGATGGGCAGTGCATTGAATCTGTAGATTGCCTTTGGTAGAATTGCCATTTTTACTATGTTGATTTTACCAATCCAGGAACATGGGATAGCTTTCCATTTTCTGATATCCTCTTCAATTTCTTTCTTCAGTGATTTAAAATTTTTGTCAAACAGGTCTGTTACTTCTTTGGTTATAGTTACTCCAAGGTATTTAATACTATTTGCAGCTATTATGAAGGGTAATGTTTCTCTTATTTCTTTTCAGCTCTTCTATCTTTAGTGTATAGAAGGGCTAATGATTTCTATTAGTTAATCTTGTATCCTGGTACATTGCTGAAGGTGTTTATCAGCTGTAGCAGTTCGTTGGAAGAATTTTGTGGGTCATTTATGTATATAATCATATCATCTGCAAATAGAGATAGCTTTACTTCTTTTCCAATTGTATCCACTTAATCTCTTTTCGTACCCATATTGCTTTAGCTAAAACTTCAAGAACTATATTGAATAGATAAGGGGAGAGAGGACATCCTTGTCTAGTTCCTGATTTTAGTGGGATTGCTTTGAGTTTTTCTCCATTAAGTTTGATACTGGCTGTTGGCTTCTTGTAAATTGCCTTTATTATATTGAGGTATTCTCCATGTGTTCCTGATCTCTCCAGGGCTTTAATCATAAAAGAGTGTTGGATTTTGTCAAAGGCTTTTTCAGCATCTAAGGATATGATCATGTGAATTTGTTCCTTTAGTTTGTTTATATGATGGATAACATTTACAGCTTTTCATATGTTAAACCAGCCCTGAATTTCTGGGATGAAGTGTACCTGGTCATGGTGGAAGAAATCTTTTATACGTTGTTGTATACGGTTTGCCAAAATTTTGTTGAGAATTTTTGTATCAATATTCATGAGGGAAATTGATCTGTAATTCTTCTTCTTTGTTGTGTTTTTTGAGTGGCTTGGTTATTAGGGTAATTGTGGCCTCATAAAAGGAATTTGGAAATATTCTTACAGTTTGTACTGTGTGAAATAGTTTGTGGAGTAACAGTAGTAATTCTTCTTTGAATGTCTGGTAGAATTCTGCACTGAAGCCATCTGGATCAGGGCTTTTATTTTTGGGGTAGGTTTTTAATGACAGCTTCAATTTCCTTAAGGGTTATAGGCCTGTTTAGGTAATTAATCTGATCTTCATTTAATTTTGGTAGATGGTACCTGTCCAGGAAGCTGTCCATTTCTTCTAGGTTTTCCATTTTTGTGGAATACAGATTTTCAAAATATGATCTGATAATTCTCTGTATTTCCTGGGGGTCTGTTGTTATGTCCCCCTTTTGTTTCTGATTTTATTCATTTGCACACTCTCTCTCTGTTTTTGATTAATTTGGCTAAGAGCTTATCTATCTTGTTAACTTTCTCAAAGAACCAACTCTTAGATTCATTGATTCTTTGTATTGTTCTTTTTGTTTCACTTGTATTGATTTCAGCTCTAAGTTTGATTATTTCCTGCCGTCTAATCCTTCTAGGTGAGTTTCCTTCTAATTGTTCTAAGGCTTGCAGCTGAGCTGTTAGGTCTCTAGTGTGAGATTTCTCTAGGTTTTTTCATGTAGGCATCTAGTCCTATGAATTTTCCTCTTAAGACTGCTTTCATTGTGTCCCACAAGTTTGGATATGTTGTGGATTCATTTTCATTACATTCTAGGAAGACTTTGATTTCTTTCTTAATTTCTTTCTTGATCCAAAGATAGTTCAGCTGAGTGATGTTTAGTTTCTATGAGTTGGTATGCTTTCTTTGGGTTTTGATGTTGTTGAACTCTAAATTTAGGCCCTGGTGGTCCGATATGGTACATGGGATTATTTCCATTTTTTTGTATCTGTTGATATTTGCTTTATGACCAATTATGTGGTCAATTTTGGAGAAAGTTCCATGAGGACCTGAGAAATATGTATATTCCTTTGGGTGTAAGCTTCTGAAGATATCTATTAAATCCATTTGCATCATAACCTCTTTTAGAGTCCTTATTTCTCTGTTGAGTCTCTGTCTAGTTGACCTATCCAGGGTTGAAAGTGGGGTATTGAAGTCTCCCATTGTTAGGGTGTAAGAATGGATGTGGGATTCGAGCTTTAGCAGTGTTTCTTTTACATAAGTAGGTGTCCTTATATTAAGGGCATAAATATTCAGGATTGAAATCTCTTCTTGACCAATTTTTCCTGTGATGAATAAGTAGTGACCATCTTGGTCCCTTTTAATTGCTTTTAACTAAAGTCTACTTTGTTAGATATTAGGATTGCAACCCCTGCTTGTTTCTTAGGACCATTTGACTGAAAATCTTTTTCCAACCCTTTTTTCTAAGCCTGTGTCTGTTGTTGTAGTTGAGGTGTGTTTCTTGTAGGTAACAGAAGGATGGCTTCTGTTGTTGTATCCATCTTGTTAGTGTGTGACATTTTGTAGGAGACTTGAGTCCATTGATATTAAGGGAAATTAGTGACCATTGATTGATATTTCCTGCCATTTTTGGTGGTAACTTGTTTGTATTTCCTTTCTCTGGAGTATTATTCTATGAATTATTGATTGTTTGTGGTTTCATGGGTGTATCTGGGGTCCTTAGGTTGGAGTTTTCCCTCTAATACTCTCTGTAGCGCTTGATTGGTAGATATTCTTTCAGTCTGACTTTGTCATGAAATATCTTGTTTACTCCATCTATGGTGATTAATAATTTTGCAGGGTATAGTATTCCAGTTTGGCAGCCATGTACTTTTAGCGTCTATAACTTCTGACCAAGCCCTTCTAGCTTTCATCGTTTCCATTGAATAGTCAGATGTTATTCAGATGGGTATGCCTTTACATGTAAATTGGGCCTTTTCTTTTGCATCTCTTAAGATTTTTTCTTTGTTCTATATGTTTTGTGGCTTGATTATAATGTGGCACACTGATTTTTTGGGGGGGTCATATCTATTTTGTGTTCTTTATGCTTCTTGTATCTTTATAGGCATTTTCTTCTTCAGGTTAGGGAAGTTTTCTTCTATGATTTTATTGAAAACATTACTTGTGCCTTTGAGCTGGTATTCTTCTCCTTCTTCTATTCCTATTATTCTCAAATTAGGTCTTTTCATGGTGTCCCAGATTTCCTGAACATTTTGAGTTATGGCTTTTTTACTTTTACTGTTTTCTTTGACTGATATATCTATTTGAGCTACTGAGTCTTCCACTTCAGAGATTCTATCTTCCATCTCTTGAACTCTGTTTGTTATGTTTGTATCTGTCTTCCAGCTTTTTTCTTCAGATTTTCTATTTCCATCTTTACCTTGTTTTGTGCCTTTTTTATTGCTTCTATTTCAGCTTTTAGTTCCTGGCATGTTTCTTTCATAGATTTGTTCATCTCTTCCAAATTTTTGTTTGTATTTTCTATTTCTTTAAGGCTATTTTTCATATCTTCTTTGAGAGCTTCGATGATCCTCATAAAGGAATTTTTGGTGTTGCTTTCTTCTGTTTCCTCTTCATTGCTCAGTTCAGGTCTTGTAGGTTTTGGACTGCCACTTTCTTCCGTAGTTACCTTGTTGTTCTTTATATTATTGTTGTAGAAAATTTTCCAGGGTGCTGTCTGCAGAGTATGTCCCCACTCACTCTGTAGCACACAGAAAAAAACTCTGACTGTCATGATCTCCCCAGCTGATGCTGAGGGAATTTGCATGGCCACCACGCCACCTCCAATTAGTCAAACAGAGAAAGATTGAAGATTTGAAATTCAGTCCCCTGCCCACAGCAGAGGTAGAGATTGAGCAGGCCTTTTCCTCAGAGGTGACAGGAGGCACACAAGCCTGAGTGCCACTACTGACCAGAAGCCACTAATCATGAACCACTGAAGCCATGGGCAGATGCCAGTGCAAAAATTTACATAATAATATGTGGTGGAAATGTTCTTTTTATGATGTAAATAAAGTAACTGGTTTGGCCTATGTAGAGCACTGTAGAAGTGGGTGGAGAATCAGAGGGCAAACAGGTAGGAGAAGGGTAGAATTAAGTCAGTCGCCATTTGACCCCCAAAGGAGGAACATGTACAGGTACAGATGAGCCAAGGGCTGAGCCACATGGTGGGAAGATTAATGGAAATGGGTTGAATTAAAATGAAAGTGCTAGCTAGTAATGTGCTTTAGATATGGGCCAAACAGTATAAAGGATATAAGCATGTGATTCATTTCTTTGGGGGACAAAAGCCGTTGAGGACCAGGTACAAACCTCCGGGCACAAACAGCCCCCCCCACCCGCACCTGGTCTTAGAACCTGAACAGTAACCACCCGGAGCTTTTCTTTAAAACCCTTAATTTTCCCCGACCAACAGGGTCTTCAGCATGGACCTAGACCTTGGAAGGAATCAAATGGAAGGCAGAAGGACAAGACAAATCTCTCTGTTCAAGTCTTCCTCATTTTATTGTAACAGCAATATTTATACAGAATCCCTGCCATGCAGGTAGCTGGGAGAAAAGGGGGTGGGAAATACAAGAGGATGTGGCAGGCCTGTGAGAGGAAGTAAGACAGGGTAGAATTGATATGGAAATCTATCTGTTATCTGTTGAGATAAGGGAGCTCTCAGAAGGGTGTCACCTGCTGAGCTAAGGGAGCTACAGGAGAAGGCTGGAGGATGTCACCTGCTGAGCTGAGAGAATCAAGCCAGAGTAACAGGAGTCATGGATTATCTAAAGACAATAGGGAATGTAGCCTTCTGGTAAATAGCTATCTGGGGTAAAGACTGCTGGCTAGCTATAGGAGCTAATTTATAAAATATGGCTAAGTTAGACTTTGACTCCCAACACTTAATGTTAAATCCATATAGAAAAAAAAATGTTATTGATTCTATCTCTTGGACTCCATATTCTGGCCAACAACTTTATAAGAAGACTTCTGCCTTACTGGACGCCAAGATGGATTTTGGGAATCAAGATGAAATACCATGCATGGCCCACAAACAGTCCTCAAAGCCCTACAACCATCCCCGACACAACTCCCTATCTCTGGGCTTCATATTGCAGCCCACAACTTCAGAAGAAGCCTTTTGCTTTCCTGAGGTCAAGCCAGTTCTATAAACCCAAGATAAGACACTGACCACAGCCAGCTTCTCCCTAAAGCTGTCCCAACAGTCTGAAACTCATCTTCACCCCTAAGCTCCATATATCCTAGCCCACAACCTCCCCAGAAAACTTTTGCTGTACTGGAAGTCATGCAATTTTAGCAATCTCAGAGATGAAGCAGGATACCAGTACCCTAGAAGCACTGAAGCAACATTGGCACCCCAAATCTCAAAGGTCTTTCAGTTGACAAAAATCCCAGATGTTTAATATAGGGGAAAATTCTACCAGACTTTGAAAGAAGAGCTAATACCAGTAATCCTCAAATTATTGCATAAATTAGAAACAGTTGTAAAATTTTCAAGTGCATTTTATGAGGTGCCACTTACTTTGATACTCAAACCACACAAAGATTTAACAAAGAAAGAGAATTATAACTATTTCCTCATAAACATTGATGCAGAAATACTCAAGAATATGATTCCAAGCTGAATCCAAGGACACATAAAAAAGATCATCCACTATGATCAAGTAGGCTTCCATGTCAGAGATTCAGGAGTGGTTCAACATAAAAAAATTAATTAATTTACCATATAAACAAAGTGAAAGAAAAAAATACATGATTATTTCATTAGATTCTGCAAAGCCTTTGAAAACAGTCAAAGTCTTAGAAATATCTGGGATACAAGGAAAATAACCAAACATAATAAAAGAAATATATAGCAAGGTAATTGCAAGCTACATTAAATGGAGAGAAATGTAAAGCAATTCCACTAAAATCAGGGACAAGAAAAGCTATCCACTCTCTTCATACCTACTCAATATAGTACTTAAAATTTTAGCTAGAAATAAAACAGCTAAAGGAAAGAAATGGCTTATAAATCAGAAAGAAAAAAGTCAAAGTATTGATATTTACAGATGATATAATAGAATACATAAATGACTCCAAAAATTCTATCAGAGAACTCTTACAACTGATCAACAGCTTCAGTGAAGTGGCTGGATACAAAATAAACACAAAAACTATCAATAGCTCTCCCATATACAAATGATAAATGGGCTGAGGTAGAAATTAGGGAATCAACACCTTTACACAATAACTACAGATAATATATAATATTTTGGGGTAGCTCTAACCAATCAAATGAATGGCTTATATGACAAGAACTTTAAGTCTCTGAAAAGAGAAAATAAAGAATATATCAGAAGATCTCTCATGCATTGTTAAGACGAACATAGTAAAAAAAAAAGCAATCTACAGATTTAATGGAATTTCCATCAAAATCACAACACAATTCTTTACAAAGATTGAAAGGACAACACTCAACTTCATATGAAAAAAAAAAACAGGATAGCTAAAAAAACAAACAAATAACAAGCAAAAAACAAAAAAG